>JAKWJA010002259.1:0-25656 GCA_027704765.1 Solanum habrochaites | reverse complement strand
TTTTAGTAAAATAAAATTACTCAACATGTAGCAATAAACAACCTGAATTCATCAATAACTACAACCGAGTTTCAACAGGAGGACTCAAGCCTCAATACCGTATTATTTAGGAATTAATGTTCATAGATTGAGTATATTCATTATCTTTCAAGATTCATTACTTTCTTCCTCTTGTGCGGTACGTGAAATCGATCCTCTATTTCTATCCGGTGCCGGAACGTGGCACCGATCTCATCTATCCATGTTACAGGAACGTGGGGGCACCCGATCCATTATCATCATGTGTCGAAACCGTGGACACTCCGATCCTCATATTATCTATCCTGGACCGGACAGTGGCACCCGATCCAGTATCTATCACTGGTGTCGGAACGTGGACACTCGATTCCTCATATATTCTATCCTGGTACAGGAACGTGCACCCGATCCATTTCTATCCTGGTGTCGGACGTGAAACCCGATCCTCAATTCATTCTATCCTGGGGGGTACCGAACGTGCACCCGATCCTATTCGGATCCTGGTGTCGAAACGTTGACACACGACCATATTCTTCCTGGTGTCGGAATGTGACACTCCGACCTCATATTTCATTCTATCCTGGGTACCGGAAACGTGGCACCCGATCCATATTCTATCCTGGTGTCGGAAGTGACACTCCGATCCTCATATTCATTTCTATCACTGGTACCGGAACGGGGCACCCGATCCATATTCTATCATGGTTCGGAACGTGACACTCCGATCATTCATATTCATTCTATCCTGGGTACCGGAACCTGGCAACCCGATCCATATTCTATCTGGTCGGAACGTACACCCGATCCATATTATTTTTATATCTGTGTCGGAACGTGACCTCGATCCTCATATCATTTACCCTGGTAACGGAAGTGGCACACGATCCCATAATTTCCATCAAGCCTTCTTTTTAATAAGGCCTCATCATTCTCATCCGTAAATTATCAAAGCCTTCTTTTATAACAAGGATCATCATTCTCATTATATAAAAATATCAAGCGAAGTAGGGTTTTCTTTGCAAGATTTGGGCATTCAATAGCTTCATCATGCTTTGTTAATTCATTCACAATTTCATAATATAATCATGCAAGCATACAATTTAAGCACATAGCGGGTTTACAATACTATCAAACACCTAATATTCACTATAAGAGTTCACTACGAATATGGAACATAAACCATAACCTACCTCACCGAAGAATCGTGATCAAGCAAGCAAATTCCTCAATTTCTTGTTGTCCTCTTCGTTCCTCTCTGATCGATTCTCTCTCTCTCTGTGTTCTTTCTATTTCTTTATTCAAAAACCCTCTTCTTTCCCTACTTAAATATATAAGTAGAATAAAAATGATGGCGACAATAACCAACCCACAATTAACTTAAGGTTACCTCTTTTAAACACCCAAGTTAATTAGACTTCTTAGTAACATAACCTATAAAACTTTATTAATTAAAGAAGGACTTCAAAACGGCCCTTAGAAACGTGTAAAGAAATCCGAATCCGAACGGGATTGCGTAGCCCCGCGTGCCCAGTGACGGGCCAGCGCGGCACCCTGCCCGACGGTCCGTTCTCCCCTGCAGCTACGTCACAGGGTTCCCGAGAATTGCTTTTTAATCGTGGAGCTCCTCCCGGTGACGGGCCGTCGAGCACTGACGACGGTACAGTCCTCTGCCATTCCGTCATGCCAGCGCTTCAGACGAGTCGATTTTCAGTACCCAATTTAAGATTTTCTAGTGTTGAAACGACACCCTCCACGACGGTCAGTCGTTGAACTTGACGGTCCGTCGTGGCCTTCCGTCACTATGAGTTTTCCAGAATAAAATATGCTGTCAAAACCGAACTAAACAGGTCGTTAAATTTTAAATTTCTAAATGAATGTAAAAACAAAGTATGTCATACAATAAATAAATTCATAAAAAATATGTAACATTTTTTTTACCTTTTTTCCTCTTATTTTTATATATTTATTTTTAAATTTAATTTTTATCATAAACTCACACCTCTTCACTTTCCCACCTCTATACTAATTAATACTTATTATTAATACCTAGAACTTCAACTTTAATATCATAACCTCAACTTACTAAGTTTAAAAATTTGTGACATCTTAAAGCACATAAAAAAAATTATTTCGAACCCAAATATATTTATGTTTAGCTTCTTCGTCTCTCTTTAATCCTGTAATGCAAAAATCTACGGACAAAGATGCTTTGTGTAATTTATTTTTCTTCTAGTAGAATAAGATATTATACACATAGTAACGATTTTTTTTTCCATGAAACTACTAAGAGCAAGATCATTACTAAAAGTTAAGACAAAAATAATTCTTGAAAATATTTTAAAAATGTATTTGTAGATACGCTTAGCGGGGGACGATAATCAAAATTAACTGAAGATTATTTTTAAATTGTTAAATAAAATTGAATCATATCATGACAAAATCTAATAAAAAATAAATAAGAGAATTCATTTAAAACATTTTGCTTAAATTAATAAAAAGCTAAAGGGACAACCTAACTTGATTATCTTAAGATACGATGTAATTGTTACTGATTTAAAATAGAGATAGTATTATATATATATAGATATATATATATACTTATATTATATATAATAAACTAGTAAATTTATACTAAAGACGAGCAAACACTTCATCTCTTAATTACCGATGATAATTGTTTGTGTTTATCAATGAATTAATATAAGCAAAGACTATAAAACAATAGGAGACTAAAAAATTAGCGTTTTGTGGAATAAATTCTAAAAACAAAACCTAGAATATAGAAGAGAATTTATAAGAAAAAATTAATTAAAGATAATCATTTTCAAATATACTTATTATTAACCAATCATCCTCCCATTATAAGATTCTAAAAAAATTTACTAGTAGGTTTTTTCTCCTACACTTTAATTATAAGAAAATATTTTTATCGTTAATAATGATAAATATTCATTTATTGTCGAAATTTTTTGTATGTTTTTTACTTTACTTTAGAAAAAATTCAAGAGTCTAATTGAAGTTTTTGGTAGTTTAGATATAAATTTGTGTTGGAAATCTTCAACATAAAACCCCTTTAGCAGTAATTGAGTAATTGGTCAGTAGTACGTAGGTGGTGATGATGCAGGTGGGAAAAGAAGAGAGGAGGGGGAGTGGGAAGGCGAGAGTTCAGAAAAAGGCCCTTCCCCCCCCCCCTTTTCGCCCCCCCCATTTTTACCGAACTAAAATCAGTATTATCCATTTCCTTTCAAGATCAATAATAGAGAGCACTTTATATTTTAATATATAAATATAAAGCACCTTTTTTAAGGCTTCAAATTATAGAGAGTTATCCTATTACGAATAATTTTTCATATTTCCTCAAGTCTGTTTTTGACATTTAGTACTATTTTATTCTTTTGATATTTGTTAAAAATTTTGTAAAAAGACGAAATCGCACTTTAAATTGGTAACAAAACATGCAAAAAGGAACACCAAGAATTAATTTGAGAACTCATTCCATGGATAATAAAGTAATAAATTCTTAATTATATATTATAACTAACATAAAAGAATAGGTACTATTCAACAAAAAAAAATATAGGTATTTGACCGTACTGTTAATTTAAGGTGTTTATTTTTTGATAAAATTAGTTCATACATTGAGTTGAAATTATAAAATTAAATGATAAAATTTATTAACTAATCTATTTGGATTTAAAAATTAAATAAAAATGAAAATTTTTAACTACCGCGCATAGCGCGGCTAAGTTTACAAGTTGATATATATATAAAAAAAAACTCACCTAAGTATCTCAAAAGAGATTTTCTATGCCCTGAATTTGAAAATCGTCAACGCTTTTTAATTATGGAGTTTCGCCAAAATCAACACATATCTGTTCAATAAACACACAAAGAAATGATTTTTAACAATACAAGTTCAAAGAATGATGTTGTCAAAGTAATCTCGTAATTTTTTCCACAAGACACCACCAAATTCATTGAAAGCAATGATCTTTGATCTCATTCACGATTTTTCAGTGTGGCCCTAAGAAATTTATTCGTTTATTTACAAGGGACAGATACGCAGTTGATATCCAAAGCTTCTATCACACCCAAAAGGGTTTATTGGAATAGAGTTTTGAGGGGTAAAGTTCGAACTTAAATCTGATGAGTTTCACATCGGGGTTTAGCGTGTGGGGTGGATTTTGATTTTCGGTGTTTTTAGTTTTTTATCTTTAGGGATTCTAGATTGTTAGTATTAGTTACACCCATGCATTTATTCTTTGTCGTGATTAGGATTGCTGCTATGTAAGGATGTGCCTTTGAGACGACACATACTTGTCTACAATATATTGACATATGTGATTATGGGCAGGAACATTGCACAATCATTGCGAATTCCTGTACTACAAGCGGAAATTTCAAATGGCGAGTGCGAACATGATTGGGAGGAGGGGGACTTTGTTAGGAGTTACTTGTGCTCTAGGACAGCTTGAGGTCACTTGTGGCTAAGATTTGGCTTTTTTTCAATTGTGTAAAACATATATTCCAATATCCTCCCTCCAAGCAATGGACTTTTTCCTGCTGGCTGTGTCAGGAATCTTTATTGAAATTAGGAAAAATACTAATACTAACTCGCAGCACTGAGAATGTAAGAAGAGGTTTTGATTGGTCATCAATTTATCCTTGCATTGTATGAAAACAACTCCTTGTATCCTATTGATTTTTTTTTCCAGGTAATTATCATAAAAAGGTAGGTATAATTTTGACCTGCATAGCTCTCATGTATCGACATAAAGGAAGCATGGAGCGGTCAAGTTCGATTTTAAATCAAGAGGTCTGAAACTATCAACTAAAGTTGTATCCTAATTGAAGATGATCGCACCTCAACTGAAGAACCTTGAAGGTCTTCTATAAACTGAAGTTGTTTTTGTAAGTAAATATTCTAAAATTTTAGTAAGCAAATAGAAGTATTAGACAAATTACATATTATGCTGAAACGGCAAAAACATGCAATGTGAAAACCAATGCTTGTAACTAAAAAATTCGGAAGTTTGGAAATTTTGAGAAAGCTTCGCTTGCAAAAAAAACTTCTTGCTCATTGGTTTTACTGGAAGGTACATTAGTAAAAAAGTTTCGTAGTCGGGTAGCGTCCGTATATAACATTGAGAAGGTCATTATGATGAAATTTTGTAGGGAAATGAGCAATGGGCAAGTTAGTACAAGTGGGAATTCTTGAAAAAAAAGGCATTATCACTAGTGTATAATATTGTATCTAAACCTTTAGCTAAATTCAAGAAACTCTCTAATCAGCTCCATATCTTATTGTACATGATTTCAAAAATTTCTCCCTAATTTCCATTTATGTGTTTCATGGAAAACACTGAATATTTTAGCAACAATGTAATTAATTGAAGGAGTTGCACGAATTATTGTCTTTACCCATGGACCTCGGCAGCTAGATTACACTCCAGGTACTATTTATGTTCTTGAAGAGGCGATTCCCTTAAATTTTAGATATGAAATACAAGCTCATTTTGAAATTCTTTTCAATTGAAAGCTGAAATGTGTTGTTTTGAATCTTAAAAAAATTGAAAAAATATTAACTTGAGATCTCCTAAATTTAGGAGGTTCCAGTAGAGTTCAAGTAAGTTCTCCTGTAACGACCCCCGGTTAGTCAGTTTTGAGCAACAAATTTGATCTGGAAATAACTGGACAGATGTGACGGAGGGGACACGGACGGACGTCAAGGGCAGGACGGGACCGACGTGGAGGGTGGTCGTTTCAAAACACTTAAGAAAATCTGAATGGGGTACTGACAAATGACTTCTTGAAGTCATGACGAAATGGCAGGGACGGACCGTCACAGCGTATGGTGATGGACCGTCACGGAAGTCTTCGGTGGGAAAACCACTCTATGACCGCTTGCGACGACCCTTGCAGGACGGACCGTTCGCAAGCACGACGGGTGCGTCGGAGTAGAGGTTGCGCAATTCCCAGTCGGGATGGGTGGATTTCTACACGTTTAAGGGACGTTTTTGACTAGCCCTGCTTTAATTATAAGGTTAGAGGGCTAATGTTTAATTACTCTGAATACGTGGGGGCTTAAATTTGTTAAAGAGAGGTAACCCTTAATTTAATTAGTGGGTTATTATGGACACTTTTATTCTTAATTATATATAATTAGGGAAAAGAAAGAGGGTTTGAATAAAAGAAAAAAACAGCGGAAAGAAAAGGGGAGATGAAAGCGAATGCGAAAAGGAGGAGAAAACGATTAGAAAACAAAGATTGGGAAATTTTGATGTGCGAACTAATTCTGTGGTGGAGGTAGGTTTTTTTATGTTTATGTTACGATTAGTGTAGTGACTCTTATTAGTGAATATTAAGTGTTGAAATATGTAAACCCTGGCTTATGTGCTTATAAGTGTATGCTGCATGCTTATGCTTATAAAAACATTGTGATGAATATTAACCCCCCCACAGCATGATGAAGTTCTGAAGTATTGAATCCCAAATCATTGAAAGACCCCTAATTCACTTGATATATAATATAATGCAGGCTTGATGATGCCGTAGTATGAAAAAAGGGCTTGAATTATATATAATGAGAATGATGATGCCTTAGTAAAAGAAGGCTTGCTGAATTGGGGATTTCAGGGTGCACGTTCCGGTAAAAGGATAGATGAAATATGAGGATTCGGGAGTGTAACTTCCGAACACAGGATAGAATAGGATCGGGTGCCAAGTTCCGGATACAGGAGAGAATATGAGGATCGGAGTGGACGTTCGGAACACCTAGGAT
The DNA here is from genome assembly GCA_027704765.1 of Solanum habrochaites. Classification (NCBI taxonomy): domain Eukaryota; kingdom Viridiplantae; phylum Streptophyta; class Magnoliopsida; order Solanales; family Solanaceae; genus Solanum; species Solanum habrochaites. The sequence continues at coordinate 18,857 of JAKWJA010002259.1, read as the reverse complement.
AGATAAAGGATCGGGTGCCACCAAAAACAAAAAATTTTTTCCGGTACCAGGATAGAAATGAGGATAGGCTAGTGCACTCCCGCCGGCACCTAGGATAGAAACTAGAGGATCGGAGTGTCACGTACCGACACCAGAAGAGGAAAGAGAAGATAATGAATCTGAAGATAAGAAGTATACTCAATCTAACGACTTTAATATCCCAAATAAGTAGGTCATTGAGGTTGAGTCCTCATGTGTGAAATCGGTTGTAGTTATGGATGAATTCATGTTGTATTGCTACATGTTGAGTAGTGAGTGATTTACATATATTCGTGATATTAGCTTCCCTATTTTGCGTTGAGCGATGGATAATTACTCAGTACGTGTGGTTGTATGACCCCCTACTTTTAGTTGTACCTCCTTGTTTGTATTTGTTTTGTATGCAGAAAGAGAAAGCCTGTCAAATTCAACATCAATCAGCAGACTAAGCTCAGTCTACTTTCATCGGAAAATTCAGGTTGATGTATGCGTCTAAGCTGAGGGTCTTATTCTTCAGTTCTTGAGGACTGAAAACTTCGGCATGGACTAGCTTTTTAGTTATTTTGTTCCATTTAGGACACCCCCCCCCCCCCCCCCTTCCTATAAGTAATTGAGATAGAGGTTCTTTGTGATGATGCTTCAGATTTTGGTGGGATATAATAATAGTATTGAATTGTTTTTTTTAATGTCTTTCCCGCATTTATTTCTGTTGAGAATTATTGAAATGTTAGGTTTCAGATGGTGGTTTCGCTCCACAAGAGAGGGTAAATGCGGGTGCCAGTAAGCAGTCCTGATTTTGGGGGAGTGACCAAACTTGGTAATCAGAGCATTAGGTTCATTGGTTTTCATCACACAAAGAAGAGGTTCTAGTTAGAGTTCTAAGGAACGGTAGGGGGGACGCCTGACTTTCCTGAGAGCTAAGACTTAGTAAAAAAATTTACTCTTTCATTCTGCTTCGTGCACACTGAGTCCAAGTGGTATCATGGGCGATACGAATTGGTATTAACCATCTTCACGCTATTTCGCAGAGGTTAGAACTGGAGCAAACGGACCGCGACCAGCAGCAGCACAACGGATAAGACAAGAAACGACATGAGCCAGACATGGGGCTGTCTGTCAGGACTGAGAAAGAGCCAACGGCAAGTCGGCCCGTGGAGAGGTCGTGGGAGGACGTCCTTAGAGGAAAGAGGACAAAGCACCTAGCCCATTCTGATTTATAGGGCGGGTGCCTACTTCCACCAGACGAGGATAGGTGATAAGAGAGGGGGGAATGGGGAGAATGACAAGGCAGAATGAGGAAATGCCACCCCAACCGACCTAGAAATGATAAAACAAATACTCGATCTTAGGGGGTTATCCGATCAGGGTCCGTACCTCCAGTGTGGTGTCTACACCAACCACCTCCGGTTTAGAGGTACGAATACTGCTGCGATACTTGTCTCCCCGCAGGATGCATCATGGGAATAGGCAATTTCCACGTCTGACACTACTGGGGCCTATTATGACAATGATCAGCATGAACTTTTCAGTTTAATGTTTGAAATTGAATACTCTCCAGTCTTAAGGGCGAGATCATGAGGAGCATTACGATTATCGGTTAGATTGTCATGCGGTACTACACTAAGAGGGTTATAGTAGAACGGTTGGGTTTGAGTTCGTGGCATATCAGTTTCAAGGAACGCAAAACGTGGTGGCGGTCAAATGTGAGGGTAACAAACAGGGGCAACGGGCACCCACTATGACTTGGGAATTCATTATCTACCCTTGTGTTATGGAGAAGTAATACACTGGACTTTGAGAGATAGAAAAAAAAACGGGACGAGTTTCTTGAGTCTCTAGGAGCAAGGAAGGATGGACAGTTAACGGATAATGAGGTAAAATTTCGCGCATATCCAGATACGCCACCCAACTTTGTTTCAGTCCACAAGATTAACGGGTTCGCGGTTTTTGAAGGGTTGAGGTCAGAGTTGGGATTCAGCACTTACAGGTAGCGGCTACGGCAAACATCCTTCCACGATGTGGTAGGGGACTTTGTGAATAGCGGTGGAAGGAGGTGAAACCAGAACGACTCACCATGCATTCGACATCGAAAAAGTTTTTTCGAAGGGGAGGAAGAGTTTTAATGGTTCTCACTCTATGAGGACAGGAAACTCCGGAGGTTACTCAAGTCGACCAATTCAGTCTTCATACAGAACTGTAGTGGGGGTCCCACCTCAGAACGGCAAACAATAACTCCGAGAGGACCTATGCATGAAACTCCCGAGAGTGTTATGGATTGTGGGGAGGTTGGACACATCAAGATGGTATTGTCCAAACCAGAGTGAACAGAAAACCCCACTAGCTTCGACGGTAGAGGTGGTCATGGTAGAGTGCTCATTTGCTGGAGACGTGGCGGTCGAGGTAATGGTGGTCATCCACAACGGCAGAGGTGGATGGGCAAATGGAAAGACACTATAGCAACATGGATAGGTGGCATATGGACAGACAAACGATAGGGCCATGTTACCGCTTTTCCTGGGAGACTGAAGCGGAGGCGTCTGATTTGCTGTTACACAGGTAATCTTTTGGTTTAGTGATTGCATGGCATAGTAATTATTTGACCTGTCTCACGTCTTTCAAATGTAATCTCATCATTCTAATGGTTATAAAAAGTGGCATTGTGAATTACTTGTAAATGCTATTCGTGTGTACTACACCGGTGGGGTGTAGTCGTGGTAGTTTGAAAGGTAAAGGTCTGTTTTGGTGAACGTGTGGGAGCAAAAACACTGATGTAGATGTTGGGGTATTTAGGATGGGTGAACTTGATTTCTGTTGAATGTACTTCGGGTAGTATGACATTGGGTTTCCTCCCAAATTTTGCGATATTGGATTGTAATGCTTTCTAAAAACTGGTGTGTGAATGGCCAAAGCCAGGGACAGATCCAGTTAGTGTGGGAGGGTGGACTACACTTCCAATCCGGGTGCGTTATATTTTCTCATTTCTTCGTGCTAAGAAAAATGGTTAGTAAAGGGGTTTAGCTTTCAGTGGCCCACCATCTCAAGGATGGACAACACACAAGACCTTCGACCTTGAGTCGGTTTCGGTAGTCCGCGAGTTTTTTGAGGTATTCCTGCAGAGAGATCTTCCTGCTATGCCACCAGATAGGGATAGACTTTTGTATCGATCTTGAGCCGCGGCCAACAAGGCCCCATTTCTATAACCCCGTATAGAATGGCTACCGCCGGAGTTAAGAAGAGGTTAAAGGCCTCAACTTCAAGGTTGTTGAGCGAAGGGCTTCATTAGACCACAAGTGCATCGTCATTGGGGTGCTTGCTCACGGTTTGTTTGTTGAGAGAAGAAGGAGGGGAGTTTTCGGATGTGCATTTAGTACTACCGGAAGTTGAACAAGGGTGGTGGTTAACTATAAGAAACATAGTATCCTCTCCTCGATCTGATGACTTATTCGATCAATTACAAGGGGCTTGTGTTTGTCTCGTCTAAGTTTTGACTGAGATTCGGTTATCACAATTGGAAAAATACGGAAACGGGATTGCCAAAGGACTGCTTTTCGAAAGAGGTATGGACATATCGAATTTGTGCGGTGAGGTCTTTTGTTTTTACGAACGCCCCTGCTGCGTTCATGAGCTTGATGAACGGGATATTAAGCGTATTTGGACCTCTTTGTGATCGGATTTATAGATGATTATACGGGTTATATTCTAAAGTAAGGAGGAACATGAGGAGCATTTGAGGTGAATGGTTGGAAAGTTGGAGGGAGAAAAGCTTGACGCCAAGTTCTCAAGTGTGAGTTTGGCTAGATGTAGGGTCCTTCTGGGGGCAGTGGTTTCGAAAAGGATGGGGTTGATGGTGATCCTTTAAGATTGAGGACATGTTGAAAATTGGGTAAAGACCCCACTACAGTGTGTCAGAAACTACGGAGTTAGTGTTTGTGGGTTTTAGCTAGCTACTGTAACGCAGCGTTTGTCAAGGATTCTCTTCTATTTGCTTCCAATTGGAAGAACTTGACTAAGGCAGAATGTTATTGTATGGTCATGATGAAGTCGAGGAAAAGCTTTCAAGAAGCGTAAAGACTTGTTGACTACCGCGCCTATCCTCACCTGCGGTACTAGGTAGAGGGGTGAGAACTCATGTGTATTGTCGATTCATCCTTTCGGGTTTGGGGTTTGGGTGCAGTGCTAAGCAAGAGGCAAGTGATTGCTATGCTCTCAAGACAATTAAAAGTGCGATGAACGTACTATCAAAATGCATGACTTGGAATTGGCTGCGTAGTGTAGTTGTTTGCTTGAAGAATGAGGGACCACTATTTTATGGATGGGGTGAAAGTGGAGGTCTACACGGATTCATCGTAGCCTTCAGTATGTCTTACTCAGAATAGAGTTGAACTTTGAGGGCAAAGGAGTGGAATGGAACTATTGAAGGGACTACGACCTACCTTCACTATTTGTATCATCCGGGGATGGCGATGTTGTGGCAGATGCCGTGAGTAGAAAGGCGGAAAGCATGGAAGTTTCTAGCGCATTTGCAAAAGCCTCTAGACGGCCCATGGCTCAGAGGTTCAGAATCTGGCTAACGACTTGATGAGGTTGGGGTGGAAATAAGATGAGAAGGGAGAGTGTTGGGCCTAGGTGGAGTCAAGATCTTCTTTACTTGACAATGATTAAGGGGGGAAAACCAGTTGACGATGAGGAAAAATAGGCGATATCCCGAGTCTAAAGTGTTGCGAGGGGAGAGGAAGGGCTCTAAAAAAGAAGCAAACGATCGACGAGGGAAAGTGTGTGTGAGGATTAAGGGAAGGGGATGTGACCCCGCATTGATGATTTGATCAACCTAAATATTTGGTTAGAAGCTCATAGTTCCAAGGTATTATTTAACATCCGGGGGCAACCAAGATCGTATCGCGGACCTAAAAACAACACTTGGTGGAGTGAGTGATATGGGAATGAAGCGCAATATTGTGACTTATGTGCCAAGTGTCCAAAATGTCAAACAAGTGAAATATGAAAACACCAAAGGCCGGAGGGAACACTTCAAAGAATGCCATTCCGGAAGAAGGAGGTTGGGAGAGAATTGCAATTGGGATCATCTGTGGTTGGTCTTCCAAAGACACTGGGGAATGTTTGATCAATTTGGGAATTGTGGACAGATTGACGAAGTATAGCTCATTTCATTCCGGTCAAGGGGACTCACAATGCAGAGATCGTTAGCAAACAATCTACATCTCAGAAATCGTTCGATTGATGGGGTTCCACTATCCATTTACAGATAGAGGGTACGCAGTTATCTTCTACGTTTTGGAAAACATTGCATGCAGAATGGGGTTACGTGGTTTGGACCTTAGTTAACGCGTTCCATCCTCAGACGTAGGTCAGTTGAGCGAACGGAAACGATTCAAGTGTTGGAGGATTGCTTAGTGCATGTGTGTGATAGGAGTTGGTGTTCCAGGGAAGCTCTACATTGGAGAGAGTTTTTTTACTAATAATAGAGAAAAAACTATACTCCAGTATTGATGGGCTCATTTGAAGCATTGTATGGGAGGAGTGAGGTGTTGGTACGTGTAGATCCCAATTGGTTGGTTTGATGATCGGGTTAGACCTTGGAGGTGTGGGTTACGCATCTCTTGAGGGATCCGTTTTAGAAAAGGTGATGGATAAGGCATTCAAGAAAAGCTTCTAGCGGCGCCAAAAGTAGACAAAAGGAGTATTGCAACGACCGGAAGGTTAGAGACTGGAGTTCATGGACCAAGGTGGAAAACAAGTCTTGTTGACGGTTCACCCATGAACGGGGTGATGCGGTTTGGCAAAAGAGGTATAGCTAAGTCCAAGGTAGATTGGACCATTGAGGGTACTAAGCGAATAGGGGAGGTGGCTTAGGAATTTAGCCTTGCCCCCAGGGCTGTGTACGGGATGCACCGGTTTTGTATATTTCAGGTCCATGTTGAAAAAGCTACCATGGGGATGAGAAAATGGAAAATTATTATACGTTGGGCGATCAGTGTTGTTGGATGAGAAAGAATTGTCTTATGAGGAGGAACCTGTGGCATTTGGATAGGGAAGTCGCAAGTTGAGGGGCAAAGAGAGATTGCATCCATCAAAGTTCAATGGAAGAGAAGTCGACCGGTTGACAGACGGCTACTGGGGAGATAGGAGCAGATATGCGGGAAAAGAACCCACATCTGTTACGGATTCAGGTATTAGATTCCTATTCGCCACTTGTTTTCTCTTATTGGATCGTTCTGGGGACGAACGTGGGTAATCTTGTCATCTATTGTAACGACCTGTTTAGTCGGTTGAGCAAACAGATTCTATTCTGGAAAAAAAACTGGCGAGTTGTGACGGAGGACCACGAAGGTACCGTCAGGAGGGCACGTACGGGACAGTCGTGGAGGTGTCGTTTCAAAAACACTTAGAAAAATCTGAAATTGGGTACTGAAAAAACGACTCTCTCGAAAGTAATGATGAAATATCGCGAAGGACGCGGACCGTCAAAGGTGTATGTGTTGTGACGGACCGTCCGGAGTCTTTGGTGGAAAACCACTCTCTGACGGTTGCGTCACGACTGCAGGACGGACCCGCGCAATGCATCGACGGACCGTCGCAGGGTTGCGCGAATCCCAGTATGGGTCATTTCCTTTTCATCGTTTTAAGTGGACGTTTTTGACTATATTCCTGCTTTAATATAAGTTAGCGGGCTATATGTTAATACGTCTAATTACTTGGGGTAAAAGAGGAAACCTTAAGTTTAATGAGTGGGTTATTATTGCCATCTTTTATTCTTATTATATATTAATAGGGTTAAAAGAAAGAGGGTTTGAATAAAGAAAAAACAGAAAGAAAAAGGGGAGGAGAGAAAGTCGAACGAGAAAGAGGAGAAACGAGTAGAAAACAAAAGCTGGGAAAATTTGCTTGCGTGATCACTAAATTCTTCGGTGGAGGTCGGTTATGGTTTATGGTACGATATTCGTAGTGAATCTTAATAAGTGAATATTAGGTGTTGATAACTATTGTAAAACCCTGCATGGCTTAAGTTGTATTGCTGCCTGATTAGTTATAAAATTGTGATGAAATTAAAACCAAAGCATGAGGAAGTTATTGATCCCAAATCTTGAACGAACCATAATTCCACTGGAGATATTATATAATGAGAATGATGATGCATAGTATGAAAGAAAAGGCTTGATAAATTATATAATGGATGATTGATGGCCTAGTGTAAAAGAAGGCTTGATTGAATTAGGGGATCAGGTGCCACGTTCCGGTACCAGGATAGACTGATATGCGGATCGGAGTGTCAGTTCCGACCACCAGGATAGAATATGATCGGGTGCCCCGTGATCCGGTACCAGGATAGGGAATATGATGGATCGGAGTGTCACGTTCCGACACCAGATAGATAAAAGGGATCGTGGCCACGTTTCGGTACCAGGATAGGAATGCGGTCGGAGTCGCCACGTTCCGGCACCAGGATAGAAATAGAGGCTCGGAGTGTCACGTACCGGACACCAAGAGGAAGAAGATAATGAATTTGAAAAGATAATGAAAATATACTCAATCTAACGAACTTAATTCCCAAATAAGTATGGTATTGAGGGTTGAGTCCTCATGTGTGAACCGGTGGAGTATTTTGATGAAATTCATGTTTGTTATTGCTACATGTGGAGTATGTAGTTGATTTACAATTATTGATTATATACATAAAATGTGCCCTATTTGAGTTGGCCGATGATATTACTCAGTACGTGTGGTGTAATGGACCCCGACTTTTATGTTTTTCCGTCCTTGTTATTTGTGTATGCAGCGAACGTTTCTGTCAACTTCAACTCCAAACAGCAGGATCTAGCCAGTCTTCACTTCATCGGAAATCAGGGTGAGTAATAAATGCGTTCTAGCTTGGGAATGGGTTCTTTCTTCTTCAAAGTACTTGATGCCTTGAACTTCCGACATGGACTAGCTTTTAGTTATTGTCTTTGACATTCCTAAGGTAAGTAATTTGATGATAGTATGTTATTGTGATGATGAATGCCAGATTTTGGGGATAATAATAATAGTATTGAATGTTTTTTTTTAAAGTCTTCCGCCTGATTTTCTGTTGATATTATCTTGAAAAATGTTAAGGTTTAGATGGTTTGGTTCTCTACATAGGAGGGTTAAATGGGGGTGCCGTCGCACGCCCTGATTTGGGTTTCGTTGGACGGTTCCAGTCTTTAAAAATTTTTTTTACTTAGTATCATCTCTTTCATATGTAAGAAATATTACTTGTAGGTTATTGTTGGCGTATGGGTTTTTGTTTTGGATACTTGGATTAATTTTTGAAATTCCTCACCTTATTTACATTTGTAGCCAAATCGTATTCTAGTGTTTCTTACTTGAGTGATAGATTTGTAGGGATTATTCAGATTATCATAAAGCACATGAATGAAATGGAGAAATAATAGGAGGCCAGTCCTCTTCCTCGTTTAGCGGAATCTGATTATATGCGAGAGTGGATACAAGATGTGGCAATGAAGATAGTGAAATAGGCCAGTCCTCTTCTAGTTCATCGGTCTCGCCATGGTTTTATCTGGAGCCAAGCTTCTGAAAGACATAATGTTATTTATGGAAATTTTGGTTAATTGACCGTGGAGAAAGAAATTGTCGGTTCAGATTATATGCAGGATTTCTCGTTCTTCTTTTATACAAGTGTTGTTATGCATTTTGGATGGTAGATTACTTGCAAAATCATTCCAAGGGTAAGCCACAATGGATGGATTTTAGGGGTGGGAAAAGTTGGGGTCATGAAGGGAGTACCGTGGTGTTGACTAGAGTTCATTACCAAGTAAAAAACAGGTGTGGTTGCCAAACCCACTTTTTTCTATTAGAAAGATATTTTAGAACTTCGATCAGTTTCCCAATTCAACGTCCGGAAGATTATTTATGAGTTCGTAGTTTCTCTTCTATGGTTGATTTGACATGATTGGCAAAGGTAGGAACCAGATTGAGACTCCAGAGCAGGTACTCAACATATTCTATAATTATATGGACCTTCTATGATCTATCTAGCTATGCATATTATACATGACATATCATTTTATTTAATGACCTATTCCATCTTCAGTTTAAGCAAAGCTGAAGTAAAGCTCTTTGTGTCTTGTAGAGACGACCCAGTACAACTGCTTGTCTTCTTGCTGAGAACATCAAGTAAGTTAGGGCCCATAATAAAATGAAAAAAAAAAGATTAGCTGGTTCAAATGATTGTTTTCGTTATGATGTATCCGGCATTGCTAGGGAAGATTAATCAGTAGGTGTCTTTTCAGAAAGTGACAAAATTGTGAAACATCGGGTTATTGGATGCTCGAAAATAATAAATGGTGACTTAAAATTGAAAGAGGTTCCCATAAGTCTTGGTTATGATACGACATGGAAGGTTAACTCATTCTGATTTATACATTTTTCTTACTCTATAAAGATTCAATATCTTTCCATCTGTCTAAATGAAAAAGTCTTACAAAGTATAGAAAGTTAAGTTGCATTAACGTGTGGTATTATAGATAATAATGTTAATGATCTAGGCTTACCATCAGCTAGTCTTAGCTATTAGGCTTTCCGGTGTCATAGACTAATCCATTTTAATCTATAGATATATGTAGAAATTATTGGGAATCATGATAAGATCGATAAACTTAGAAAATTATATGGTGAAATTCACTCACTAGCTCTTATTCATATGAAGGATACACTCCTCATAGCAACTTTTTATCGATGTCTCCTCATTGCCAGGACAAGGATCTTTGGTTGTAACATTAAACTTTTCAGCCACAATTGAAAAAAAGAATATTTTTCTATTAATAAAGATGTCTAAGCGTATATGAAACTTAGAATCAGATCTTTCCGTAGATACATGCTTCCCTAAGAGATGTATATAGGCGTATGAATTTGCTACAAAGGATGGGTTAATTAAAGTTTTTTAAAGTTTAACATACTTGTGACTTGATGCACATGTTTGACCCCAATTCAAGGCTGGTATTTAAGTGGAGAAAAGAATAGGGGCAGACTCAATAACCAAAGTTTCCAAGGCTGCCTTAGTACTAAGGGTTGGTTCCAGATGGATTTCCTTAGTCAATTAAAAAATTGCTATAGGTTGGACCAATATAATTTCACAACTTACTTGTTACTTTAATGTTATTTAATGGATAGGTATTTTTAAAAAAACATGTAGCTTGGTCAGAAACACCTTTATATGTTCTGCAGTTCATTATCTTTAGGGATTTACATTGTTATATATCAATTATGCGTGTTCTTATTCAGTTTGCTGATTTTTTTGCAGCCTCTTGTTGACCTCGAACCATCATAATATATATTGTATCACAGGTGGACCCTTCTTTTTTGCCAGTTAGTAAACTATTGTATATAGGGTTTATAAGTGGGTAAAAATAGTATATGGGTTTGTATACAACATTTGAAAACAATTGACTCAGAAGTAAAGTGATCTTCCATTATATTGACTGTAAAACTCTACCTCCATGAACAATGACCAAGTATTTCATCATTGAAATACTAAATTTGATCAATCTTATGCATATTCCATGGGATAGATAGAAGGTAATACAAATTGAGTGGACCAAACATCTTCCCAAAGTCAAGTTTGAAGATCACACAGGGTTCACCACTTTTTACACTCTAATCTTGCACTTTGCTTATTATCAAGGTTGGTGTGTTTAAATTGTGTTGTGCTTTATGTTGGAATGAATATTCTTTTCAATAATCTTCTAGTTCTGTCATCAAAATCATTAGACTTAGGACACAATCTTAATAATTGTACAGAGCGTGGGACGAATGATGAAAGTGAATTTCCTGCTCAACAAAAAATAATTCAAACATATCTGTATCATCGCCTTAGAAGTTGAGAAAATAATTCATAAAACAGAACTAATGTGTGTGTTAAAATTAGTTCTTTATTCATAATTGAGTTAGCTCAATTATGATATCTCTTTTATGAATCATCTACTCACATACACAATGAACTATCCAAATTACTAATGTACAAGTGAAATTTATCACGAGATTTTGAACAAAGCTGTTACCATTAATTGATAGAACTTTTTTAAAATTAGCTTCGTTTGTTTGTTTGTTTTCCCCCTTACATCACATGGTTAAGAATGTCCTAAAGACATGTTTGTATATTTTTCTTACTGTATTTCAACATAGGTTCAGTCAATTGTACCTTGTGTATTTATGAAGCGAGTGATATTTAATAATTACTGGTGTATAATGGCCTACTACTATTGTCGTGGTTTTTCTATTTGACTTGTATACAAATACTACGCTAATTGTTCTTCGTTAAACTGTTGGTTCTTCGTGAGACATCCTGTCATCATCTGTAACTGGTCGATATATGTGAGATTGACAACATAGTAGTTGAGGTAAGACGACTCTTTTATTGTAATACTTATTCATAAAATGTATACTTGGTTTCCATTTCAAATTTTTCATGCTCTAGGGGAGAGGAAGATGATTGAGCGGGTGAAGGTTGAGAGCATATGGCCTTTTCAATAGGCACATAACTAAAGGAAATTTGTTGGACATGCGCAACTCTTCAGAGGCTGTGTGAAAAAAAAAGGCATTTGGACTATCCTGCATATGAAAGGATTCTTGTAAATTTCATTTTCTGGTTTATTGAACTCAAAGAATATCCAATGTGCAGAAGTTTAAGATTTTTAGATAGAAAAAATATCTGGAAGAAGACTGGATAGACAGGATATGTTTGTTTATCGTTCATCAGGCTTTGTCTGCGTGAAGAAAATGGGACTACCCCTTTCAAGATAAACACATCTTCTAGCAAAGGTACATTTTTCTTTAACCCACCCATATATGTTAGGTTTGAATCTCCCATTATGAACTTAACTGGTACTTCTAATTTTTCCCCCAAACATGGTGTTGTCAGTTCCCATTTTTTGCATTTCAAGAATATGACAAATGAATTATGAGGTGAGTAGCTAGTTGAATATTATCATGTTCTCGTTGATAATTCAATCCACCAGCGAATCCAGTGTGCTCATATATCTGCATATGCAGGTCATCAATGATGTTGCTCTATTCTCTTTAAGTATTTATATTCCTTTATACTTACTTTGTTTTCATTTATATGACACAATTTTTAATTTAAATGGTTTAACGATAAAAATCTTGTAACTTCAAAAACCGAACCTTAAAGATTCTATGTTAAAATTTATGCTCAATTATTTTTAGTTTGACTCTCGAAATTTAAACTATGAGATAGAAATTAGGACTACTGGAGAGAGTAATGCATTTAAACCTTAATTGTTTCAGTTTTTTAGTGTTTCCATTGAGTGAAATGATTGATAGTATAGTTTTTTAATGATGAAAGATATGAATCAGTATAGAGAGCACATCTTTGTTTGATGATGAGCAACATATTGCTTAGTGGATTCTTTATTTTTTTCTTACTCTTCAGTAGACACATCCATTACAATAGGATTTGATTTACAATCTTGATTACCGTGACCCTAAGCAACCATAAACGACCCAACCCCAGGGTAAAAGGACCATTCATATTCCCAACAACAACAAACATGCCAAGAACCAAGGAAACAAACTGCAAGGCATAAATATTCAAAGTTTGTGGGGCAATAGAATGACACCGACTAAATGTTATTTCAAAGGTCTGGTGTGATTTACTACTTTGGGTTCTGAAAATAGGGGAATCACATCTGAATATCATATATATCCACGCCAATGTTCACCTTCCTTTTGATCACCAAAATTGGGTTCAAAATCTTTCTGTTTAGATTATTGTTGTCTTACCTGAACAATTTTCTTATTTCTTCATTCTTAGTGTTTCATATTCCGCATTTCACAGGTTGTACGACTAGTCTTAAAGATTTAAGTTTTGTAAGATCCATGTTATGCTTCCTGTTTTGTCATGGTAGACTGAGATGAACTTTTATTCATTTGTTTTCTAGCTTTTCTTCTCTTCTTAATAGATCGTTGGAGTCAATGGTTTCTTAGGGTATTTCATCACATGTTTTTTATGCATTTGTATGTTCGCCTATTGTTTTCTTCCAAATTTTATCATTCTGTTTAGATTTTATAGTTATTTTAAATGTTTGGGGATTATATAACTGTGAAGGGGTTGGGAATTGAACAATATAGTGAGCATATGAAATACATGATTCTAATTTATAATTTACTTTTGAATGTGTAGGAAAATTACACTGGTTGAATTTGATAAATAGAGGATAGAAGTGAACTCGATTTGTAGTGAATGAGTTTTTGTACGATTATCATAAATGTTGTTTGAATACATTTGGTTTTGGGGAATGTATTGTTAGAGATCTTTAAGTTATTGCTTTCTATATGTATGCATGGAAATGTTCTCGAAGTTTATTTTCTGCTAAATTTGGTATATATTCTCTTACTTGATTTACTAATCCTAGAATTGATTGTAATTTCTTTTTTGTATCTATATTTTCGTCAAGGGTAATTTTTTTTGTACTATATGGGTTTGCATTTTTATTCCATTTTTAGTATACCTGTTTCTGTAGGTTTGTTCCTTCAGATTTGTTTTCCATAGTTTTTTATTTTGATTATCTGGCTCTGATACCAATGTGGAGGTGGAAGCGGAATTTTAGAATGAGAGAGAGATGTGTAGGAAAGGGATGATCTTATAATGAGGGAAAGCCCTCTATTTATACACCAAAACTTAACACCTTTGGCCAAATGACCGACACTTCTACTTTACACCTGGCCTTTTTGTATTTTTATCGGCCGAACAAGAAAACAAAAAAACTTACTATTATACTTACATAATGGCCCTTTTCTTTTTTTTCTGGCCGACACTTTACAAAATACTTTTTACCCATAATTGGCCTTTCATGGCCTTACACATTACTATTTAATGACGACTTTATTACAAAAATTTAGATCTATTTGTAGGAATCTTATTTCTGAATAGCTTGCTTAGTTCTTCCGTATTTATCCCAAATCAACCTTGGTAAACATTATCTTCTCAGTTACATTTGGAAGCATCTGCGATCGGGTATCTTGTTTCAATAAGCTTGCAATATCTGGCTAATATTCTTCTGAAATAATTCCTTTTGTAAAGCTCTGGGTAGAGAGGTGTTTCTTCTGGTTTCAACAATGACAAAATCCATCGCTGGACTTCATCCATATCTGATTTTCTTAGTCCTTGTGAGTTGAATTAAATCATAACTTTGATCTCATTGTATAATAACTCCCAATAGCTTGCCATTTTAAATAATTATTGGCTAGCTCTTGTAAATTGTTGCTCTTTCAATTATCTTTTATTGGCATAAAGTTTGTTATCTCTATTTGGGTGGTTATCTCAGTTGTTTTTTCTATTTCCTCTGGTATTATCATGTCTCTGGTCAGGCGTATCTTTATACACTTGGATTTGCGACTAATTTCTTCTTATAATATCTCTGCTGGTTGCTACATAAAACAATATAAAATAGATTTCCTTTAGTAACTCTTTTGTAGTCACAAATGCTTGTGTAATTCTGGGTATTCCAAATTATCTTTCTCCAGTAAGTAGATACGTGTTGAGTAACCCATAACTATAACATGTTTTAACTAAATTTGGCCAGTTTAGGTTGTGCTATAAGCTTATTATATCCCTCGTACTCTTGGGTTATAATAGTCTTCTTCTGTGTTGTAGTTTGTGTTATGAGATCTGGGGGGTATAAATTTTAAATATGTTTGGATTTATATGTTTTCGATATAGGACTGTTTGTAATGTAGTTGTATCTTTTTTTGTCTTTTGTAGACACTGCATATGGGAAGTTTGTGGTTCGGCGGGTGGGGTATCGGTACTGTGTATTGGAGAAATAGTTTTATGAAAGTGATTTAAGTTTGTAGTCCTTGGTTTTCCACTAGCTTTCATTGCTGTACCTGCAGCTGATTTAAAAAACTTTGTGTCATGGGTTTATGGACGTTTCTCCATTAACCTCCTTTTAGCCTCTGGCTGGTTACCGTCCGTGTTTTCGAACGACGAGCTCCGCTGTTATAGTCATGCTGCTGACTATTAACTTTTTCTTTCAGATCTGGACATCTGTTGTTCATTTTCTCCATTTTTTGGCAGAGAGTTGTCATCATAGCCAATATATCTTTCATTGTATATTATTTGAGAGGTGTTGCAAAAAAACAATGTGGTTGTCAGTTTTAATTACCTCAATTGTTGGAATGTAAAATTAAGAATTTAATACTAATTCTTATTTCTTTTGTCGTAACCGAAATCTTTCATTTTAGTATCCACCAATTTACTTGTATTTAATGTGTTCTTGACCAAAAATTTAATGTAACAACTATATGATCAATTCAAATGTAATAAACACTATATATGCAAATAATTCTTTTCTATTTATTTCCCATTTTGTTTTGTGCTCGGTATAGTGATGCCTGAGTGATTCTCTACAATGATGTTTCTATTTTTATTTAATTATATTTATATTTTAAGACTCCCCCCATAACTATGATCATTGAAATCAGTTCAACCAATGTAGGTAAAATCATTTTTGTTTATAGTTTTGGTAATTTTTTACATTAAATTCTTAAATTTTTTACCTATGCAGACCTCTTTGCTTTGTTGTCCAAAATAGTATTCAACATTTTTTTTTTTATAGTTTTTTATGTAGCACTGGAACTTTACCAGACGCGCGTCCACCCGCTACCACCCGCACCACCCCCCGCCCGTCACCAGCCACCCACCCCCTATTCACCCTCTCCTCTCTTACCGACCTTGACTTCCTACTAAAGCTTTGAAATGATTTGTAAATTCTTTTTTGTATCTATTTTTTCACAGGGTAATTATCTTTTTTGTACTATATGGAGTTTGCATTTTTATTTCCTTTTTATCTATGTTGTATTCCTATAGAAATTCTTATTGTGTTTCATAATTTCTGCTTCTTGTTACTTAAGCTGTATACTGAATGTTTAATTATAGTATAAATTTTTATAATAATCTATAGGTTATCCCTTCGCCTTTTAGCAACCCTCATCACCCCCCACCTAATATGTCATCGTATATATGACAATCAATTTTCTAAAACTGTTTTTTAAAAATAGATATCCATAAAATGTTGATGCCTACCTGCGTGCATTTTATATCCAAATGGTAATACATTCCATTCATAGAAGTCACGCCCAAATCAGGGACGCGACTGGCACCCACATTTCCCCTCTTGTGAGCGAACAACCCATCTAACCCTTAACAATTTCTAAGATCTATCAATAGAAAATAGCGGAGAAGACTTTAAACTCATTAATAAAAAACAATTCAATACGATTATTATTATCCCCATAAATCTGGAAGTCATCATTCACAAGAAGAACATCTATCTCAAATTACTGAACTAGGAAGTTAAGACAAAAATAAACTAAAAAGCTAGTCCATGCCGGAAGTCAAGGCATCAAGACTTGGGAAAGAAGACCCCTGTCCAAGCTAGACGCATTAGCTCAACCTTGATGAATTTCCGATTGAAGTGATGACTGGCTTAGATCTGCTGTTGAGTTGAAGGTTGACGGACGTTTGCTGCATTCACAAATGAACAAAGAGGAAAAACATGATTGAAAGTAGGGGGGTCAGTACACAAAAAAACCACACGTCTGAGTAGGATTTGATATCATCGGCCAACTCAAAATAGGGAATGATATATCCAACAGGAATGGTGAACTCAACTACAATACTCAACAGGTTAGCAAATACACCAACATATGATATTCATCACAATAACTACAAACCGAGTTCACACCTGAGGACTCAAGCATCAATACCAATACTTATTTGGGAATTTAGTTCATTAGATTGAGTATATTCATTATCTCAAGATTCAGTATCTTTCGCCTTTTCTGTACCGGTACGCGACACTCCGATCCTCGCAGTTTTATTTTTCCCTTGGGCCGGACGTGGCCACTCCGCTCCTCATTCTATCCTGGTCACGGAAACGTGGCACCCGATCCAATTCTATCCTGGTGTCGGACGTGACACTCCGATCCTCATTATTCATTATATCCTCGGTACCGGAGTGCACCCGATCCAGATTCTATCATGGGTGTCGGAACGCTGGACACTCCGATACTCATATTATTCTATCCTGGTTACCGGACGTGGAACCCGGTCATATTCTACCTGGGGTCGGAACGTGACACTCCGATACTCATATTAATTCTATCATGGGTACGGAACGTGGCACCGATCCCAATCATCCAAGCCTTCTTTACATAAGGCTATCATCATTCTCATTATAAATTGATCAAGGCCTTCTTCAATACTAAGGCATGTCATTCTCATTATATAATATAAATCAAGCGCGCGAATTAGGGTTCTGTCAAGATTTGGGATTCAATTAGCTTCATCATGCTTGTTATTCACACAATTTCAATCATAATCATGCAAGCATACAATTTAAGCACAATAGCAGGGGGCTTTACAATACTATCAACCCATAATATTCCTATAAGAGTTCACTACAATATCGTAACATAAACATAACCTACCTCCACCGAAGAATTGAATCAACAAGCATCTTTTCAAAATCTTGGGCTATCCTCTTCGTGAAGGAGGCTCTCTGATCGATTCTTCTCTCTCTCGGCTTGTTCTTTCTATCTTGTGGCTTAATTCGAACCCTCTTTCTTTTACCCGAATGGTAATATATAATTAAGAATTAAAAGATGGCAATGTGATAACCCACTTAAACTTAAGGTTACTCGTTTACACCCAAGTAATTAGATTATTAAACATTAGCCTTAACTTATAATTAAAGCAGGATAGTCAAAAAAAAAACGTCCTGTAAAACGTCGTAACAGAAAATCATATCCCGACTGGGATGGCAAACTCCTGGCGACGGTAAGTCGTGATGACAGCGCGGGATGGGTTGCGCGGGGGTTTGGCGAACTGACGTACGTCTGCAGGTCGTCCAACAGTCAGAGCAGGGTTTTCACCGAAGACTCCGTGACGCGTCCGTCCTGCCATTTCTCACATGACGTTCAGAGAGCGCTTTTTCAGTAACCCAATTCAGATTTTCGAACTAAGTGTCATGGGACGACCACTCTCGAGGGCCGTGTCGTGACTTATGACGGTCCGTCGTTACATCCGTCGTCCAGCCAGATTTTCCAGAATAAAATTTTGTTGCTCAAACGACTAAATAGGTCGTTACAAAAGATACCAATTACCCATCGTCCCCGAACGATCACAAGAAGGAAAAACAAGTGCGCGAAAAGGAAATACCTGAATCCGTAAACAGATGTGGGTATCTTTCCGTATATATCTGCCCTTCTCCCAAATGGCTTCTTCAACGGGCGATCTTCCATTGCACCTTGATGGATGCAACTCTCTTGACCTCAACTTGCGAACTTCCTATCTAATATAGCAAAGGGTTCTCTTCATAAGTCAAGTTCTCATCCAACAAACTGAGTCCCAACGGTAATGTAGCTTCCATCTCCATGGTATCTTTTCAACATGGACACGATGAAATACCGGATGCACCCGGAAAGCCCTGGGGCAAGGCTAATCATAAGCCACCTCCATATTCGCTTTAGTACCTCAAATGGTCCAATATACCTTGGACTTAGCCTTACCTTTTTGCCCAAACCGCATCACCCTTTCATGGGTGAAACCTTCAACAAGACTTGTTCACCTTCCATGAAACTCAAGTCTCTAAACCTTCCGGTCTGCATACTCCTTTTGTCTACTTTGCCGCCGCTAGAAGCTTTTCTTGAATGGACTTCCTTTCTCCATCGAATCTCTCAAAAGATCAGTACCCCAAGGTCTAACTTCGAATGCATCAAACAACAAATGGGAGAGAGAACCTAAATCTCTACCAACAAAT
>JAKWJA010002258.1:0-14045 GCA_027704765.1 Solanum habrochaites | reverse complement strand
CTTCAATTCACCTCCGTTGTGCAGTCAAAGGCGATGATGGAATTCCATGACAATGTCGTCCTAACCGTTTTTCTATCCAAAGGACAATGATGGCATTTAACCCTTGATTTTATTCGATGTGGTGTGCTTGCCCAAGGTGATGGTACGATTCCACGCCCAATTCGTTCGACCGTGTGTGTATTCCAAGGGCGAGATAACATGCCACGCCTGGTTCTTTTGACCGTGTATTCTATCCAAGGGCGATAATGGCATGCCACGCCCACATCGTCGAAACCTACGTATCTATCCAAGGGCGATGATGGTCTTTCCCATGCCTGACGTGTAACTTTGGGCATGATTCAGGTGCGCGAACCCCATAATCTCCCTCTGTGCAGCACACCAAGATTTGATTACTAGGGCGTGTCATGACTGTATTGCACTAAGGCAGCAACTCCGGGTCCGGATGACGTCGGGGGCTGGCAATGATAATACTCACTTGTGCAGCACACATGTTTTGCACGACATCGGGCGTGACATGCTAACATTGCCCATTGACAACAAACAGGTCCGGACGACATCGGGCAATGGAATGCCATCATCTCCTGGAGAACATACCCAGTTAGCCGAACAGCGTCCTTTGCATTCCCATCTCCCCTAGGACAACATACAACACGGTCCAGACTATGTCAGGCGTGGCCATGCCATATCGCCTTGGAAAGACACAAGGTCGGGATACTGTCGGGCGTGCATGCTAATCTATGAAAATTGTACAACATACACCAGGGTCGGACCACGTGCAGCGTCGCATGCCTCATTGCCCTTGGAAAACATCCATGGTTAGAATGATGTCTAGAATGAATGCCATCATTTGCCTTTGGGCAGCATCACACAATCATACTATTTCTGGAGTGGCATGTCACCTCATTCTCTTGGACACCACAAACAGGCGTACACACTCGCCGTTAATCCATTATTTTCCCTTATAACAACACACTTGGTGGGTACGACGTCGGCCGTGGTAATGCATCATCAACCCCTGGCATGCAGGACAAACACACCGATCAAACTATGTCCGTCGCGTGTTGCATACCATCACCCTCCTTTTTGCAGGCAACAGACGGTGGAATAACATCGGGCGGGCATGCCATCATCAACCTTTGGAAAGCGTAGAATTCATGAAGACACGCGGGCTGGATGTTATCATTGCCCTTACAGAGCACACATACATTGGACGACTCAGTCGTGCATGCCGGCATGGCCCTTGGGCATAACAGAACAGTCATATGACGTCGGGCGTGGCATTCCATCATGTCATGGGCATCACCCGCGGTCGACGACGTCGGAGCCTAATATGCCATCTTCTCCCTTTGACAGCACACACGGTGGGGACGACGTCGGGCGTGCAATGCCACTCATCGCCTGGGATTGCATACAAGTTCAAACTACATAAGGGGTGATTCATCACGGATCCTTGGCCAGGACACACGGTCGACGACATCAGGCGTGGCACGCCATCATATCGCCCTAGGAACAAAACATACGCAAAGTCGGACAACGCGGTGGGAATGTCATCATCGCCCTTGGACAAGCATACATGGTCGGACAACGTCGACGTGGCATGTATCATCTTCCCTTGGACTGGCAACACACCGTCGTAGGACCTTTGGGTTGTGGCTTGCTCATCATTGCCGTGGGCAGCACACACGCTCAGACGACTCGCTTTAAATTCCCATCATTGTCCTTTGGGATAGCACACACGGTCGGAGCGACATCGACGTAGAATGCCTTAATCCGGCCTTTGGAGGACCGCACACACGAACGCATCGGGTGTTGCATGCCATCATCACCTTTGGATTCGGGGGCACACACGGACGACATTGGGGTGCAGTCATATCTCCCGAGTACGCGACACCCGTCGGTAGACAGCTAAACAACTGTAATGCCATCATCACCCCTAGCATTCATGGACAACACACATGATCAGACTATGTCGGGCATTGCATACCATCATCTCCCTTTTGCAGCACACACGGTGAGATAACGTTCGGCGTGGCATGTGATCATCACCCTTGGAAAGCATACACGATCGAAGGACGTTGGGTGTGTCGTATTATCATCACCCTTCGAAAACACATATAATCGGACCACGTAAGGTGTGGCATGCCCGCTTGTCCATTGAGCAGCATACAAGGTCGTATTACGTCGGGCTTGGCATACCATCATCGCCATTTGGCAGCACACTCGGTTAGACGACGTCAAGCATGACATTCCATCTTCGCCCTTGGACAACACACATGGGGGGACGACATCGAGTGTGTCAATGAAATTATCGCCCTTGGGCATCACACACGTTCAGATTACGTCGGGTGTTAAATGCCATCATTACCCTTGGACAACAAACACAATCAGACTACGTTTGTTGTGGAATGTTATCATCCCCCTTGGAAAGCATTCACAATAAGACGACGTCGGGCGTTGCATGTTATCATCGCCCTAGGAAAGCACACACGATCGGATGACCTAAGTCATAACATTTGAGAAGCACACAAGGTTGGATGATGTCGGGCGTGTCATACCATCATCTCCATTGGGAAGCACACGCGGTCAGATGAATTCGGGCGTGACATGCTATTTTCTCCCTTGGACAACAGACACGGTGGGACGATGTTGGTCGTGGCATGCCATCATCGCCCTAGGATAGAAAACACGATTGGACTACGTCAGTCGTGGCATACCATCATTGCCCTTGGGCAGCACAGTTGGTCGGACTACGTCGGGCGGGCATGCCAACATCGCACTTTGTACAACTACCCGGTCACACTACGTCGGGATTGCATGTTATAAATCTCGCTATATGACCTTCCCAAACGGTCCGGATGATGTTGGCGTGGAAATGCTATCATTTCCCTTTAGGCAGCCACACGATAGACTACGTCAGTGTTAAATTTCATTATTGCCCTTGGGACAACTTACACGGTCGGACGACATCGACTTGGCATGTAATCATCACCTTGGGACTGCACATATGGACAGAAAATGTCAAGCGTGGCATGCCATCATCGCCCTTTTACAACACACACAGTTGGATGACGTCGGTCGTACCAATACCATCATTGCCATTAGAATGAACACACGATCAGGCGACGTCCGGTGTGGCATGCCATTATCCCCCTTGGTAGCTACAGGACGGACAGTGTCGGGTTGTGGGCAATTTATCCATCGCTGTTTGAAACAAACCAATTTAGAACGAGTGTCGGTTTGGCATGCTTGCATGGACCTTGGGTAGAACACACACTCGGATGACGTCGGGCATGACATGTTATCATCTCCATTGAGAAGTATATATGGTCGGACGATGTCGGGCGTTACATGCCATCTTCGCCATTGGACATCATACATGGTGGAACGATGCCGGGCGTGGTATACCATCATAGCCCTTAGATAGAATACGCGGTTGGACTACGTGGGGCATGGCATGAAATCATGGCCCTTATCCAGCACACATGGCCGGACGACGTCGGGCATGACAGGCCATCATCGCCCTTGGATAGATTACACAGGTTCTGACGATGTCGGGCGTGGCATGCCATCATCGCCCTTGGACAGAATACATGGTCAAAAGAAGCCAGGCGTGGCATGTTATCATCGCCCTTGAAATGCACACACGGTCGAACGACATTGGGCGTGGTAATGCTATCATCACCCATGCGGTCAACCAACGTCGGACAAAATCAGTGTTAAAAATCCCATCATTGTCCTTGGATAGAAAAACAGGAAGGACGAACATTGTCGTGGAATGCCGTCAGCGCCTTTGGGGGGATATTGCAACAGACGACGAACGATGTTGGGCATGGCAATGCCATCATCTCCCTTGTGATCACAACATATTTGATTACGTTGGGCGTGTCATAAATGTATAGAACTAAAGCAGCAACCACTCGGTCTTATGACGTGGGCGTGGAATTCTTTATCGTCACTTGTACATCACACACGTTTGCACGATGTCAGGCGTGACATGCCATCATTTCCCATTGACAGCAAACACGGTCGGATGACATCAAGCATGAAATGCCATCATCGCCCTTGGAGAACATACACGGTTAGACGACATCGGTCATGGCATGCCATCATCGCCCTAGGACAACATACATGGTCGGACTATGTCAACTGTGCCATGCCATTATCTCCCTTGGAAAGAACACACGGTCGGATAATGTCGGGCGTGGCATGGTATCATGAAAATTTTACAACTTACACAGGGTCGGATGACGTCCAGCGTCGCATGCCATCATCGTCCTTGGAAAACATACACGGTCAGAAGATGTCTGGCATGGCATGCCATCATTGCCTTTGGGCAGCACACACGATTATACTACTTCGGGAGTGGCATGCCATCATTGCTCTTGGACAACAAAGACAGGCGTACAACATCAGTCGTTAGATTCAATCATTGCCCTTGTACAACACACACGGTCGGCAACATTAGGCGTGGCATACTAGTATGGTCCTTGGGCAGCACACACGGTCGGACGACGTCGATAGTGGCATATCATCATCGCCCTTGGGAAGCACACACGATCAGACAACATCGGGCGTTGCCTCCCATCATTGCCATGGGAAAGCGTACATGATCAAATGACGTTGGGCGTGGCATGTAATCATTGCGCTTGGACAGCACACACGATTGGACCGCGTAGGGTGTGGCATGCCCGCATGGCACTAGGGCAGCACACACGGTTGGATGACGTCAGGAGTGGCATGCCATTAACGCCCTTGTGCAACACAGACGTTCAACCAACATCGAGCGTGACATGCTGTCATTGCTTTTGAGCATCCACACGTTTGGACTATAACGTCGGGCGTGGGCCTTCTCATCACCCTTGTGGATTGAACAGACTGTGTGCTTATGGTCGGGTGTGGGCATGCCATATCCGCAATCCACCATCGCCGTTGGACACTGCACAGTATGATAGCGTTGGGCGTGGCCATGACATTATTTCCATTGGACACCAGAGATTGGGTCGTCACGAAGTCAGGCATGCATGTTATCATTGCCATGGTCCGCAAACAACGGTCGGATGATAATCAGCAGCGACTACGTCGGACGACATTGGTTATGGCACGCCATCATCGCCCTTAATGCACACACGTTCGGACGGGTCAGGTATTACCTGCTCCATTCTCGCCCTGGAAAGCATACATGATCAGATGATGTCGGGCGTGGCATGTTATCATTTCCCTTGGACAGTACAAACAATTGGACGACATCAGGCGTGGCATGCCCACATGGTCCTTGGGCAGCACACACAGTCAGATGTCATAATGTCAGGCGTGGTATGCCATTAACGCCCTTGTGCAACACACGTTCGAAAAACGTCGGGCATAACATGTTATCATCGCCCATGGAAAGCACACAAGATTAGACTACGTCGGGCATTGCGATGCTATAATCTCTGTTGGACAGCACACGGTGGGACGACGTTTGGCGTGGCATGCCATCACCTCTTTTGGACAGCCTACACGGTCGGACGACGTCGAGCATCGCATGCTATCATGGACCTTGGACTGCACACACAATCAGTTATTGTTGAGCATAAAAGGCCATCATCACTCTTGGGAAGCATAGACAGTGTATGACGATGTCGAGCGTGGCGTGCCATCAATCGCCTATGGACATCATACACGGTCGGACGATGTTGGGAAGGCATGTTATCATTGCCCTTGGATACCAAACACGGTCGAACGGCGTTTGGCAAAAAATGCCATCAATTCCCTTGGAGAACATACACGGTCGGACAACGTTGGGCGTGGCATGTTATCATCGACCTTGGAAAGTATATATGATCGGACCACATTGGGCGTGACATCTTATCATCTCCCTTGGACACCACACATGATAGAATGACGTCCGGCCCGGCATGCCCGCATGGCCCTTGTGCAACATATACAACATGATGATGTCGGGCGTGGCTACACATTATCTCTATTGGGAATCACACGCTGTCGAACAACGTTGGGCGTGACATACCATCTTCATCCTTGGACAGTACACATGGTGGGACAATATCAGGCATGGTATGCCATCATTGCACTTGGATAAAATACATAGTCAGACTACGCACACACAATAAGACTTCATTGGGTGTGGCAGTCCATCAATGCCCTTGGCCAGCATACACAGGGTCGGAAGATGTCTACGTGGCATTTCCTCTCGCCCTTGGACGTTTACAAACGGTCGTACAATCCTCGGCATGGCATGTTATCAATCATCGCCCTTGTACGCACACACGACAAAGCTACGTAGGCTTGTCATGACAATCATAGCCATTTGCCAGCACACCACGGATGGTTGACGTCGGGGTTGCAAAACGTATCTATCTTTCGCCTTGGACAACATAACAGGGTCGAACAAATGTCGGAGGACTTGGATACATCATTTTCTCTTGGACACATACACATCGGGACTAATCCGAGTGTGGCATGTTATTATCGCTCTTGGACTGTACACTGTCCGACGGAGTTGGGCGTGGGAATGCTATTATCGCTCTTTGATAACACACACGATAGGACTAGCCGGACATGGCATGACATCATGGACCTTGGGCAGCACATACGGTCAGACGACGTCGGCCGTGGCAATGTAAAAATTGGCCATGGAATTCACATACGGTTGGACGACGTTGGGTATGACATTCCATCATCGCCCTTGGAAAGTGTACAATATCGTAAGACGTCGGGCGTGGCATGTTATCATTGCCCTTAAAGAGAACGCATAATTGGACGTCGTTAGGCATGGCATGCCTGCATGGCCCTTGGGCATCACAGACAGTAAGATGACGTCGGGCGTGGCATGCCATCATGGCCATTGGGCAGCACCCGCGTTCGGGCGACGTCAGGCGTGACATGCCATCTTCTCCATTGGAAAGCACACACGGTGGGACGACGTCGGGCGTGTCATGCCATCATCGCCTTTGGATAGCATACACAGTCAAACTACATAAGAGGGTGGCATGCCATTAAGTCCCTTGGCAAGGACACACGGTGAGATGAAATCAGGCGTGGCACGCCATAATCGCCCTTGGACAGCATACACAAAGTCGGACAACGTCGGGTGTGGCATGTCATCATCGCCCCTGGACAACATACATGGTCAGACGACGTTGAGAGTGGAATGTTATCATCGCCCTTGGACTGCACAAACGGTCGTATGACATTGGGTGTGGCATTGCTATCATCACCTGTGGGCAGCACACACTCTCTGATGAAGTCGGGCGTTAAATGCCATCTTCGCCATTGGACATCATACACGGTTGGATTACGTCGGGCGTGGCATACTATCATCGCCATTTGGCAGCAAACTCGATCAGACCGACGTCAAGCATGACAATTCCATCCTGGCCGCCACTTGGACAACACACGTGGGGGGACGGACGGTGTGGTTCAGGTGCGTGTAAAATGAAAATTAATCGTCCCCTTGAGCACTCACCGTTCAAGACGTCGGTCTTACATGCCATCATTACCCTTGGACAACATACTGATTCTGACTACGTTGGTGTGGCATTTATCATCCACCCTTTGGAAGTTTCACAAGTCATACGACGTCGGGCATTGCATTTTATCATCGCCTAGGACAGTACCACACATCGGATGACGTTAGGCATTGCATTGAGAAGCCACAAGTCGGATGACGGTCGGGTCGTGTCATGCCATCATCTCACTTCGGAAGCACAGTGGTCAGCTAATTCGTGCATGACATGCATTGTCTCCCTTGGGACAGCAGACAGGGTGAGACGAAGTTGGGCGTGGCATGCCATCATCGCCCTGGGATAGAAAACACGATTGGACTACGTCAGTCGTGGCATACCATCATTGCCCTTGGGCAGCACACTTGGTCGGACTATGTCGGGTGGGTCATGCCAACATCGCGCTTGGACAACATACACGGTCGGACTACATCTGGCTTCGCATGTTATAATCTCCTATGGACTTCCCAAACTGTCAGACGATGTTGGGCGTGGAAATGCTATCATTTCCCCTAGGCAGCACACACGATAGGAACGCCGTCGGGTGTTAAATAGCATCATGGCGCTATGGCAACATACCCGATGGGACGGCGTCGACGTGGCATGTATCATCCACCTTCGGACCTGCACATTGGAAACGATATTCGAGCATGCCATGCCATCATCGCCCTATTAGCACCACGAACGATGACTTCGCTTGTAAGCATTCCATCATCGCCATTAGACATGAACACCGATCAAGCAAAGTCAGGCGTGGCTTTCCATTATCCCCCTTGGAAAGCATACATGATCGGACAGCGTTGGGCGTGGCATGTTATCATCGCTGTTGGAAAAAAAACATAATTAGACAATGTCGGATGTGGCATGCTTGCATGGACCTTGGGTAGCACACACGGTCGGATGACGTCGTGCATGGCATGCGATCATCCCATTGGTGATTTACATATGGTCGGACGACGTTCGGTCATGGTTAGGCCATCATTGCCCTTGGATAGATTACGCAGGTTCCCGACGAGTCTGGCGTGCATTCCCTCATTGCCTTTGGCAACTACCGGTCCAAAAGAAGTCAGGCATGGCATGTTATCATCGCCCTTAAAATGCAAACACGGTCGAATGACATTGGGCGTGGGAATGCTATCATCACCCTTGGGCAGCACACACTGTCGGAGAAAATCAAGTGTTAAATTCCATCATTGTCCTTTAGATAGAAAACATGGTAGGACGACATTTTCATGGAATGCCATCATCGCCTTTGGATAGCACACACGGATTAACGATGTTGGGCATGGCATGCCATCTTCGCTCTTGTGCATCACACCCGATTTGATTACGTAGGGCGTGTCATGATTGTATGGCACTAAGGTAGCACACTCGGTCAGATGACGTCAGGCGTGAAATACTATTATCTCACTTGTACAGCACACACGTTTCACGACGTCGGGCGTGACATGCCATCATTGCCCATTTACAGCAAACACGGTCGATACAATCGAGCATGAATGCCAATCATCGCCCTTGGTACAACATGGTTTAGACGACATCGGTCCCAATGGCATGCCATCATCGCCCTAGAACAGCATACACGGTCATACTATGTCAGGCGTGCCATACCATTATCTCCCTTGAAAGAACACACGTCGCATATTCGAGCGTGGTATGCTATTATGAAAATTTTACAACTTACACGGGGTCGGACGACGTCCAGCGTAGCATGCCATCATCGCCCTTGGAAAACATACACGGTCAGAGAATGTCTTGCATGGCATGCCATCATTGCCTTAGGGCAGCACACACGATTATACTACTTTGAGAGTGGCATCAGCATTGCTCTTGGACAACACAGACATCGTAACACCATCATGCTTTAGATTCCATCATTGCCCTTGTACAACACACACGGTCGTCAACATTAGGCGTAGCTACATTAGGTGTCCCCTTGGCAGCACACAAATTCGGACGACGTCGATGTTGGGGTCATGTCATCATCCGCCCTTGGGAGCCACATCAGAAACCGTCCGGGCGTTGCCTCCCATCATTGTCATGGGAAGGATACACGATCCGATGAACGTTGGGCGTGGAATGTAAATCATTTCCCTTGGACAGCACACACAAATGTAACCGCGTAGGGTGTGGCATGCCCGCTGGCACTTGGTGCAGCACACACGGTTTGGATGACGTCCGCCTGTGCATGCCATTAACACCCTTGTGCACACCCCTTGCACCCAACAGCGAGAGTGAACATGCTATCATTGCCCGTTTTTTTGAAGCATCATCACCCTGGATTAACCACCCGGTGCTGATTATGTCGGGTGTGGCATGCTATCATCTCACTTTGGAATAGCATTCACCGGTCGAACGATAGTTGGGCAATCTCAAGCCACCATAACGCTTGGAGAACATGACAGTAGGATGAACTTTTGGGCTTGGCATGCCATACATTTTCCATTGGGACAACACAGATTGTCCGTAGGACCATGCATGGCTGTTTTTCATTGCCCATGTCCCAGCAAACACGGGTACGGATGATATAAGCAGTGGCAATACCATCGTCGGACCTTGGACAAACACAACGATGAAGACTACTAGGCTTAGCATGACATCATTGACCTTAAGCAGCACACACGGTCTGACGACATCGGCTATGGCAATGCCATCATCGCCCTTTGAATGCACACACGTTCGGATGATGTCAGGTGTGACATGCCATTATCCTCTTTGGAAAGCATACATGATCAGATGATGTCGGGCGTGGCATGTTAACATTGCCCTTGGACAATACACACAATTGGACGATATCAGGCGTTGCATGTCCACATGGTCCTTGGGCAGCACACACAGTAAGATATCATAACGTCGGGCGTGGCATGCCATTAACTCCCTTGTGCAAAACACACGTTCGGACAACGTCGGGCATGACATATTATCATCGCCCTTGGTCAGCACACATGATCAGACTACGTCGGGCATTGCGATGCTATAATCTCTGTTGGACAGCACACGGTGGGACGACGTTGGGCATGTCATGACATCATCTCTTTTGGACAGCCTACATGGTCGGCCGACGTCGGAATGGCATGCTATCCATGGACCTTGGACTGCATACACGGCAGTTATTTATCACACATTAAAGGCATCATCACCCTGGTGCAGCCATAGATAGGGTATGACGATGTCGGGAGTGGCATTCCATCCTGTCTGTGCGTGCCCGTGAAACATCATACAAGTTCTGACATGTTGGGAGTCGGCAATGTTATCATTGCCTTGACACCACACATGTCCGCACGGTGTTGGGCCTTAAATGCCATCATTTCCCCTTTGAGACCTACCGACGGATGAACGTTTGGTGTTGGAATGTATCACGACCTTGGAAAGTATATATGATCGGACCACATTGGGCTTGGCATCTTATAATCGCCCTTGGACACCACACATGATCATATGACGTCGGGCCCGGCATGCCCGCATGGCCCTTGTGCAACATTTACAGTATGATGATGTCGGGCGTGGCTTCATATTATCACTATTGGGAAGAACACGCGGTCGAAAATTGTTGGGCGTGACATACCATCTTCACCCTTGGACAGTACATACGGTGGGACGATATCGGGCATGGCATGCCATCATTGCACTTGGATAACATACACTGTCAGACTACGTCGGGCATGGCATCCCATCTTGGCCATTGAGTTACACACACAATCAGACTTCATTGGGTGTGGCAGTCTATAATTGCCCTTGGCCAGCATACACAGGGTCGGAAGATGTCAAGCGTGGCATGCCAGCATCGCCCTTGGACTGCATACACGGTCGGACAATCTAGGGCATGGCATGTTATCATCGCCCTTGGACAACACACACGATCAGACTACGTTGGGTGTGGCAATGCTATAATCTCTCTTAGACAACATAGACGGTGGGATGACACCGGGCGTGGCATACCATCATAGCCCTTGGATGTCATACGCGGTCGAACGACATCGAACTGGATGCCATCTGGCCCTTGGAACATCACCCCAGATCGTACTTTGTCGGTTTGTGATAGGAAATCATCGGCCTTGGTAGGCATACGCAGGGTCTAACGATGTCGCTCATTGCATCTTATCATCGCCCTTAGGCAACACACGGTCAAATGACACCAGGCGTAAAATATCATCATTTCCCTTGCAGGGCATACACTATCGAACTACGTCGGGTGTATCATGTTATCTTCTCCCTTTGACACCACAAATGATCTGATGACGTCAGGATCGGCATACTTGTATGGTCCTTGGGAAACACATATGGTTGGATGATGTCGAGCGTGGCATGCCATCATCGCCATAAGGTAGCACACGCGGAAGACCACGTTGGGCGTGACATGCCATATTCACCCTTGGACAACAGACACCCTGGGACAACGTCAGTCATGGCATGCCATCATCGTCCTTGAATATCATACTCAGTAAGAATACGTCAGGCGAGTCATGCCATCATAGACCTTTGCCAGCACTCACGAATGGTTGACGTCGGGTGTGGAAATTATCATAGCCCTTGGATAGCATAAACTGGGTCGGACAATGTCAGACGTGGCATACCATCATTTCTCTTGGACAACATACACGGTCGGACAACGTCGAGTGTGGCATGTTATCATTGCCCTTGGACTGTACATGGTCGGACGGCGTTGGGCGTGGCAATGCTATCAGCACTCTTGGAAAGTACACATGATCGGACTAGCCTGGCATGGCATGACATCATGGCCCTTGGGCAGCACATACGGTCGGCCGACGTCGGCCGTGGCAATGTCATCATCACCCTTGGGCATCACACACGTTCAGATGCATTCGAGTGTTAAATGCCATCATTACCCTTGGACAAAATACACGATTTGACTACGTTGGTTGTGGCATGTTATCATCACCCTAGGAAAGCTTTCAAAATAAGACGACGTCGGCCGTTGCATGTTTTCATCGCATTTGGACAGCAACAGACGAGCGAATACGTCGGGCATGGCAATTTGAGGAACCCCAATTTCGGCTTACGTCGGGCTTGTCATTCCATCATCGCCATTTGGAGCACACCTTTAGATGAAGGGGCAGGACATGCCATATTCGCCCTTGATATCATAAACAGTGGACGAAGTGGGCCGTCGCATGCATCATCCCGGGATAGAAAACACATCGACTCACGTCAGTCATGGCATACCATCTTACCCTGGGACACACTGGTCCCGACTACTTCGGTCATGGCATGCCACACTGCCCTTGGATAAAACCGATCGAACTTTGTCAGTCTGGCATACCATCATTGCCCCTAGGCCAGCCCCCTTGGCCGTACTACGTCGGGCGGGCATGCAAACATTGCCCTTGGATAAATACACGGTCGACGACGTCGGTCGTGGCTGTATAATCTCCTATGGACTTCCCAAACGGTAGGACGATGTTGGGCGTGGAAATGCATCATTTCTCTTAGGCAGCACATAAACACGATAGTGACGACTCCCGTGTTTAAATGCATCATTGCCCTGTGGACAACATACACGGTGGGAGGATGTTGACGTGGCAATGTAATCATCACATTACGACTTCACCTATGTGAGACGAGCGCGAGCCCTGTGGTTTTCAATCATGCCCTTGTACCGCACACATGGATGGATGATGTCGGCCATAGAAATGCCCACCCTCGCCATTTAGAATGAGACACCGATAGGCGACTCATGCGTGGCATGCCCATTACCCCCTGGAACAGCATAATGATCGGACAGATCTGGGCGTGGGCATGTGATCATCGCTTTGGACACACACAACATTTAGACGATTTGAGTGTGGGTCATGCTTGCATGGACCTTGGGTAAGTACATACAGTCGGTGATGTCGGGCATGGAATGTTTCATCTCCATTGGGAATACATATGGTCGGACGACGTCAGGCGTTTACATGCCATCTTCGCCCTTGTCCTCATACCTGGTGGAAGGACGCCGGGTGTGGTATACCAATCATCGCCCATTTTTTTTTTTTTTTTTTTTTTTTTTTTTTTTTTTTTTTAGATTTTTTTTTTTTTTTTTTTTTTTTTTTTTTGTTTTTTTTTTTTTTTTTTTTTTTTTTTTTTTTTTTTATTTTTTTTTTTTTTTTTTTTTTTGTTTTTTTTTTTTATTTTTTTTTTTTTTTAATTTTTTTTTTTTTTTTTTTTTTTTTTTATTATTTTTCCTAATTTTTTTTTTTTTTATTTTTTTTTTTTTTTTTTTTTTTTTTTTTTTTTTTTTTTTTTTTTAGAGACAGAATACACGGTCGTACTACGTGGGGAATTTTGTCATGCAATCATGGCCCTTAGCCACACACATTGTCGACGCGTTGGATGGCGGCATCAATCGCCCTTTGATAGATTCAACTTTTCCAACTATGTCGGGCGGCATGCCATATTCCGCTCTTGGACATAATACCCGGTCCAAAAGAAGCCAGGCGTGGCATGTTATCATCGCCCGTGGAATACACACATGGTATAATGACATTGGGCGGGCAATGCTACCATCCCCCTTGGGCAGCACACACGGTCGTACAAAAATAA
>JAKWJA010002257.1:0-25833 GCA_027704765.1 Solanum habrochaites | reverse complement strand
ATAACGGTTTGGTTATAATAGATAATCACTCAAAAATTCTAATCTGCATGTTCCTGTTTTTATTTGTGAATCTGCATCTTGTTGTGATGAAAAGAGACAACAGGAAAAGAACCAAAACAAGAAAAAAAAATGTCACACAATGAAAATGGAGGGAAGACTATGTTAGGTTGCCCTGCAATGCCTTCTACTAACATTGAGTTTATTTTTTAATAAATTTTATAAAACATTTGGTGATATCAACATTACTTTTGATTGGTTGTTATATTTTGGACTAACAACTTAGAATTCATATAACTTCAGATGGATTTTTTCAGTTTTAAAAGATACAGAGATGACTGGTTATAGTGCATATCGATTGGGATCCCGGTCCCCTTGAACCATCGTACAAACCTCAACAACTTACTCATAAGGTCACGAGATATATGGAATGGAAGTGTTAATATGATTTTAAATACGAGGAGGTGTATGGAAAATTTTGGTACCCCACTCGTACTAGAATATCCCCTTCCTCCACGAGTCTTAGAAATGATTGAATTTCAGACTATATGGTTTTTATAGACTCAATTTGGACTTTCTATTTGATCGTAGCTTGACTCACTTCACTAGTAGGAATGGCGTCCCTAGACGCATACATTTCACTTTTAGACGGTGAGGGCGACAATCACCCACCTTGGCAAGATGTCAAGTGTTGTATGGCTACTTGTGAATGGTGGATGCGTCTTTGGTGATGAAGCGCGAAGGAAGAAACCTTTGCCAAAAAACGTAAGAAACACTAGGTGGGAAAATGGTCTGCTAGTCCATACGGGATTGCTCAAAATATTTGTTTGAGTTGATGAGTTTTTTTTTTCTTTTGAATAAAAGGGGGTCTTATTTATATAGCAACGAGGATTTGCCCTTAATAAGGGAAATAAATAAATTAAGGAATCATTAATTAAACATTTTCCTTAATTTAGAGTGGGAGCAAAATCAGAAATTAATTAAGAAATTTCATACCAAAAATAAAATAAGCACAAATAAACTTTTACGCTTGAATAAGGAAGAGACACATCAAATTTTTTTTTTTGTCTATAACAAAAAAAATCTGTACCAATATAAACTATAAGAGTCAATATTTCCCTTAAAATAAAGAATAGTAAAACTTTTTTTTATATTTTACCATATACAGATCCAGTTTAACATGCTTATTACCCCAAAAAAAGCAATCAAGTAAGAATATTCAGCTATATTAGTATCCACCCAAGTTCACAATAATTTAAGGAAGGAATAATGAAGAATCAATTAAATACTTCCTTCTTTTAAGGACCAAAATCAATTTATTTTTTAAAAAAACAAACTATTATTCTCCTACCAAATATAAGTCACCAAATAAGAACGAAGATAATAAGGTTGTCATAAAGTAACAGACAAGTAGAATGATCAACTAAATTTAATGAAAGGGAGGGACTGATAAAATATTATTTTTCTAATAGAGAGCATGAAATTAGTAAATAACTATTTTCCAAATGAGTAAATATATTTTTTTCAAAAAACAAACAGTCAGAAATTTGCTAAATTTATCAATCAGCGAGGATTTATCATATAATTTTGACAGATTAAATATATACCAACGTATAGAAATCAATCAAGAACAATCTTAATAGAATCGCAATACTAACAATTATAACATTCAAGGAAATTTAAATATATCCTATAAACAAAATATGATCCTTTCAATCGAAAATCTACATATAATTAAGCAGCTTGATTTACAAATTAACAATTTAGGAAACAAATGCTATCATTCTAGCATTCGGCATTGGAAAAGAACAAAATATACTCGAGGTACTGAATCACTTAACTATGAAATGACAAAATAATAATGGATAATAAAATAAAAAAAATACCGAAGACCGATCTTAACAGATCCATCACATGATCCAAAGCTCGGACAATAGCCGGAGCTTGCTTCGTTTGCAGTCGCTGCCCACAAGCCAGAGTTTTCGCTTGATGGTACCAACCTGCATTGGAGAAGAGCGAAAGATGAAAAAAAGGGACGGTAAAAAACATTACGGCGTCCTTCCTCGCCGGCGCTCTGTCCCGCCTTCACTGGTACCAAAACGAACCCCGTCGGCTTTGCGATGGTTGCCCACCCTCTACCGGTGGAGCTCTGAGTCGTCCGCTACTCTTGCCTGTGAAGGGGAAGGGAAGTAGACGGGGAGAACGAAGAGAGGAGGGGGAGACGACGGAGAGGTGGATATTAAAAGTGGGGGTCTCTTCTAATACCACTTGGGTGGCAATTCCGCCGGAAAAAAATGGAGCAAAGAGGGGTAAAAGATGAGGCGAGGTGGATAGTGAGAAGGAGAAGATGAGCGATTGTAGAATGTGGAGGGAGAACCTGTCTCTGGTAGCTTCTGCCGTCTTCCCTTCGCTGGTGGCCTGGCATGCTCGCCTGAGTGTTGGTGTCGTCGTCTGCTTGGCTGGCCCCGTTGTTGTCTTTGCCTGTTTGCTGTTGGTCAGGATGGGAAGACGGGGAGGGCGGACAAGGAGAAGAGAGGAGAGATGAGTGGCTGACGACTATGGAGAAGGGAGCTCCGCCGAAAGAATGCGTAGAGATAGAGATGCGGCTGGAGAGAGTGAGGGTAGAAGAGAGAGTGAAAAAGTTTGGTTTTTAGTCATTTAGGGTATTAGAATTTAGGAAGAATCGGAATTAAATCCTTGACCGTAAATATTGATCAAGAGATACGGAGCTCTACTATTCGTTTGAATTTTTTTAGATGACGGAGAGATTTAAAAGATGATTTTTGAAATTAGATTGACAAAGATATAGGCTAACATGCAATTAAAAGTGGCTAAATTGAAATGAAAGAGAATGGCTAATGATTGTAATAAAATTTATTAATTGGAGTGCTGAATTGAAAGGAATTAGAATAAAAATAGGCTAGAACTTGAATAATTTTTAAAATATTGTATAATTGAAAAAATCATTAAATTTAAAAAAACATTGTGAAACTTCCATTAATAATTTTAAAATATAATAATATTTACAATAATGTTTATAAAGTAAATGATACTAAAATATATATTATTGAGGAAAGTCGACTAAACTTTAAAACTTTAAGTAATTTTAAAAATACGTATTTAGTCCGAATATAATTCTAAAATGGTTAAAGTGTCGGTCAAATTGGGTGTCACAGCTGCCCCTTGGTTTGATGAGAATGAAGAATGAATTGTCACAACCAAGTTGACTAGGAAGCCGATTTTTTGTCCGACCGCCGAGAGATGTCAATTGATCCTTGAAACGATATAGAGTTAAAAGGGTACGCCCGATTTGTTTTAAGTCGCCTACATATCTCTGGTTATAATTACAGAATCAATGCTCGTGTGTAGTTCTAGATTCAAGAGGAAGTATGAACTCTAAAGTTTGAAAGAAGCGCTAAGGTATTTGAAGGCACGATATCGACTTGATGATAGAATAGACCTAGCGATAAAAGAGTTGAGAGGCTAGCAAGAGCGCTACAGATAGCCTGAAGAAGCATGATAGAGTGAGGTTATCAACATTTGAGCAGGTTCAGAGTATTAAAGCGAAGAATTGATAGGTCATTGTGCAACGATAGAAAATAATTGTAATCAGGGGCGATCGATCATACTGCAAATTCTAGATAAAGTTAGCTCATAAATATATAAGTATGACCAATAGTAATAAAATATAGTCTAGATAAATGACAAGAGGTGATAACGAAACGTATCTGTTTGGACGTAGTGCAAGCCTTGATAGTCCCGTTTACTTCTTGAAGGTTGAACCCATCTCTGAAGAATACGTCAAACTCCAAATATTTGATAGTAAAAACATATATAATGTAAGCACAATGTCATGGTGTAAGGAGATACAAAGTAAATGTCGTCATTGTAATCATACGAGCCTAAACTCCTATTTTAAGGCGGAAATCCGAACATCCTATTGTAAGGCGAAAGCCTAACATCCTATTGTAAGGCTGGAAGACCTAACATCCCTATTGTAAAGGCCGGAGAGCCTAAATGGTCGTATTTTACAGGCAGACGACTAAGGTATTCGTTTGTCAGGCGGACGAGCCTCAATGTCGTATGTAAGGCATACGAGCCTACACCAATCCTATTGTAAGCGTTAGCTAGCCTAAATGTCGTAGTATAAGGCGACGAGCCTAAATGTCTATATTAAAGGCAAGACTAGCCTAAATGTCATATTGTAAGGCAGACGAGCCTAAACATCCTATTGTAAGCGGAAGACTCCTAAAATATCTTAGTGTAAGGCATAAGACCTAAATATCCATATTAATAATAAGGCGGGAGAGCTTAATATATGATTCAGTCGTCGTAAGAAAAAGTTGATAATAGCCTCTAAAAATATCTGAGGATCGTTAAATGACTTACATGTACTTCTAAATATGCCAGTTACGCTCATATATAATTTATGCCTCTGCACCAGAGAAAAATCGTAAAGTCCAAGAGCGAGAGAGGGTCAGATACCTGTGGCTTGTTTTGCCGTTATAGTTTGCATTCCTGTTGATGAACTTTTTGAGGTTTCCTCAAAAATTTCTTTTCTGCCCATTTAGAGTATAAAAGATATACCTCGCTTTTTCGAACATCTTTATGAAAATTTTTGAGGTTTCCTAAAAAATTCTGCCCCATTTTATTAGTGGGGGAATTTTTGATCCTGCTTCACTCAAAGAAAAATTGTAGTTCCACAAGAAAGTGAATTGTCTTTGTAATTTGATATAAGGCTCGACTATCGCTTTCAAGTGTCATTAATGTTCATGTCCAATTTGAATTTGGTAAATGAGTGTTTGAATGACCATGGGAAAGAAGAACATTTATTGTGATAGGACCGGACCCATCAATGGGTTGCCTACTATCCAAAAATAAATCAGGTCGAAACGTAGTTCAGATTACAAGGAAAAATGAAAGAATGAGGAAAGCCTTTGGCATAAGGTCTTAGAACAACTAAAGCCAACTTTGTTCCTAAGAAGTCTTGTCCATATTAATTTTCTCTGATTTGATTTACGCTTCCTTGTCAAGTGCCTAGCATAACATCTTGAGGAATTCTCCTTGAACGATGAACTGTATTTCGTTCGCCATATAAGGATTGCATTTTGTTTGTCGTTTCCTTGCTGCACTAAAGTTTTCTTTTTCCAATCAATATTCTGAATCTATTTATCAATGCTGCACATTCTTCTTCGGTGTCATT
Source organism: Solanum habrochaites (assembly GCA_027704765.1). NCBI lineage: Eukaryota > Viridiplantae > Streptophyta > Magnoliopsida > Solanales > Solanaceae > Solanum > Solanum habrochaites. The sequence goes on along the minus strand of JAKWJA010002257.1, from coordinate 20,633 downwards.
ACCTGAATGTTTTTGCATGATAGGCCACAATTGTGAGACACATGAATCGTTTTATGGACGAATTTCTACATACAAACCATATGCCTTTACACAATTGGTGAATGTAAATATGTGTGGAATGTTCAGAATCCTACCCTTTCACAAAACTAATTTATTCAACCTTTACTCGCACAAAGTATAGATATCAAATAGAAACCCTTGAATGATTACCACCGGAATATTAATTTTTGGGTTAAGTAAGCAAGGAGACAAATAGAGAAGGGAGAAGGAATGAGAGAGTTCGTTTGTAGCTTGCGCGTGCTGCGTGTAACTCGTTTGTTCGTTGCTGCGTTTTTTTTTTCTTTGCTCCCCGGGGTCTTCCTTTCTGCTCGGCAAAAGAGTGCACGTAATAAGGGAAATAAATAAATTAAGGAATCAATTATTAAACCCATTTTCCTTAATTTAGAGGGGAGCTAAAATCAGAAATTATAAGAATATTTCATTACCAAAAATAAAATAAGTACAAATAAACTTTAACCTTGCATAAGAGAAGAGACAAAATCAATTTACGTATAACAAATCCTGTTACCAAATATAAACATATAAGAGTAAAATATTTCCCTTAATAAGAAGGTTAAAACTTTTTTTTATTATTTTAACCATATACAATCAGTTAAATTCTTATTACCCAAGCAATCACGTTAAAAATATTCACTATATTGTAATACACACAAGTTATCACATAATTTAAGAAGGAAGGAAATAATTAAGGATCAATTAAATATCTCCTTACTTTTAGGAGCCCAAAAAATCGATTTTTTTTTTAAAAAAAAACTATGATTACCTACCAAATATTAAAGTTTTCCACCAAATAAGATAAAACGAAGATAAATAGGTTGGCCTAAACAGACAAGTTCAAGAATTGATCCAACTAAATATTAATGAACAGACTGAGGGGCCTGATAACTATTACACTTTTTTCTAATAGCGAGCCTGACAATTAGCTAAAAGTAGAGCAGCGAACCCAAAAGGGAGTAACTATTTCATTTCAAATGAGTAAATATATGTTTTTCAAAAACAAACAAGTCAGAATTTTTGCCTAATTTATCAAATCAGCGAAGATTTAATCATATATTTTGACAGATTATTATAAACACGTTGAGAAACAATCAAGAAAATCTTAATAATACATACATACCAATTAGTAACTCATGAAATTAATATATCCGAATAAACAAATATTGATCCTTCAATGCGAAAAATCTACATAATAGATTAAGCAAGCTTGATTTACAAATTAACAATTTAGGGAGACAAATTCATAATCATTCTAGCATTCGAGCATGGAAAAAGAACAAAATATAATCGGGTATCGAATCACATTGAACTATTAATAGACAAAATAATAATGGATACTAATAAAAAAAATATCGAAGACGATCTTAAACAGATCCCTCACATGGATCCAAAGCCCCCCCCCCTCGGACATGCCGGAGCTTGCTTCGTTGAAGTCGCTTCCAGAGTTCGCTGATGGTACCCGTCAGGAGAAGAGCAAAAAGATAAAGAAAAAGGGACGGTAAAAACATTACCCGCGTCCTTCCTCGCCGCGCTGTCCGCTTCACTGGTACCTCCGTCTGCTTCGATGGTTGCTCGCCACCGGTGACTCGGAGCCGTCCTCTACTCTTGCCTGTGAAGGGAAGGGAAGGAGAAGGTGAGAAAGAAGAGAGGGAGGGGGAACGAATGAGAAGGGGATAGGAAAGAGGGGGCGTTTTCCACTCACTTTGGAGGTGGCATTCCCGCCGGAAAAAATGGAGAAAGAGAGGGGAATAAGATGCTGGAGGTGGAAGAGAGGGAGAAGTGAGAAGATGAGCCGATGGAGAAGGGGAGAGGGAGACGGCTGGCGCTGGAGCTTCTGTCCGTCTTCCTTCGCTGGTTCCTGTGCAAGCTCGCTGAGTGTTGTTTTGTCCGTCGTCTGCTGGCATGGCCGTTGTTTGTCTTTGCAGCTGTTGCTGGTTGGTCGGAGGATGGGAATACAGGGTAAGGGGCGGACAGAGGAGAAGAGAGGAGAGAGATGGCGACGTCTTGGAGAAGGAGCTTCGCCGGAAAGAATGGTCAGAGAGAGCGAGGCGGAGCTGGAGAGAGGGAGGGAGGAAGAGAGAGTGAAAAGTTTTGGTTTTTAGTCATTTAGGTTATTAGAATTTTAAAAAGGAAGAATAGGAGATTAAATCTGACCGTATAATTTGATAAGAGGATAAGGGCTAAGATTCGATTTGGAATTTATTTTTAAGATGGATGGTAGAGTAAAAGAATGGATGTTTTTAAATTAGATTGACAAAGATATAGGCTAAAATTGCAATGAAAGTGGCCTAGGATTGAATGAAAGAGATGGCTAGGCTATGATGTAAAAAATTTATAATTGGCGTGGGCTAGAATTGAAAGGAATAGAATAAAATAGCTAGAACTTGAATATTTCTAAAATAATTTTGTATATTTACAAAATTCATTTAAATTTTAAACATTTATTGAAATTCATTAATAAGTTTAATATAATAATATTTTTACAATAATTTTATAAAGTCAAATGATACTAAAATAATATAATTTTGAGGAAAGATCGACTAAAAACTTTAAAACTTTAGTAATTTTTAAAAACTACGTATTTTAGTCGAATATAGTCTAAAATGGTTTAAAGGTCGGTCAAATTGGAAGTGTCAACAATGATTTTACAAAGATTGTTAGGTTTTATTCCACGTCCCTAGACTTCAACCTATGCCTCAAGGTAACTGCACTTAATGCGTATATGCTTCGAGCAACTCAGTTACCTGACTTGACAACACAAAATTATCGATCAAATGGCCTAGAATGTATATGTTTTGGGATGATTGCTGGTAATGAAGATGATTGGGCAATACATCTTTCCACTTCTAAAGTTAAATGTACCTCTTCTTATGATGCTCGAGGATCTCATAGTAGTTAGCTCTTATAGTTGGGTAAGTGCGAACCTTATCGTGCTTGTAAAATCTCGTTTCTCTGTAAGGCCCTCCACAGAGTAACCAAAATGAGATAGCTGTCTTTCTACCACTCTGCCTTCAGGTATATTTAATTAATTAACAAACCTCAATTCTTTATAACTATTTCTTCTAGTTTATAATATCATAATATTATGTATAGAGATGTTTAGATTTGGGCATGAGAGAGAGTTACCAGCCCTCAGACCTCGTTAATAGCAACAAAGGACATCGAAAATAATTTGCTTGCGTTGTTTACTAGGGGTCCACGTGCTCTAGATTTTTGCACATTTTAGTTGGACTGATACCACTAAAGCATGGTGTTTGAAAGTTTTTAGCTGCACTTTGATTCCATACAGAGGATCATGTATGTGTTATACTGTTTTTGTCTTTAAAAAATTATGTATATAATTTAAGTTGAAACTCTGTAGTTTTTCTTTATTAGTTTTATTTGGGCACAATATTCGGATGACTAATTGATAGTCTTCCTAGATTATTGTCGAATTGAACGTCCAATATGGCTGTAAGAGCTCCAATTTTTTGATTGTGGATAAATCGTTGAGGTTCACTTGCCTATCGAGTTATGAGACATTTGGATTAAACAACACGATACCAAGCCATTTCTATTGACGCCACACATTTGCACCATGAATCGAAGGGGAAACCAAATACAAATTAGAAGTTGGAGCACATGCACCCTGTTGCTGCTTCTTTGGAACCAACGACTTTCAATATGTTTGTGATGCTCCGGTCAATCGTGAACCACTTAGATATGACGCCCTACCTTATTTTGTTTAGACCATTACTCGTCTTGTTTTGGTATCCTACTCAGCGTCCTCAGAACAAGAAGGTTATGTGCCCAATTCAATCGGCATATTGAACAATGGTAGTATTTATATTTAGTGGTGTTTGTGATTTAAATCTTTTGATGATAATTATTGCTTTTCTCGAAAATTGTGCTTGGGAAAATTGTTACCTATGTTTTTTTCGTACAAAATATAAATAAGTGCTTTAATTGATCTTTGTTTTGGCACTGTTAAAAAATGCTACTGGCAACTGTTTGTAAAGAAAAAAATTGATCTTTGTGTAGGTGCGTCATATTCATTCCAAGTTGATAGAGCAAAAGCCTGGTTATCAGCCATCAATCTGGAGGGATTTATACATATTTCGTGCAATTGTCCGAATGAAAGGAAGAAAAGTGCTTGACATATGTTGCACGAGGCTTGCTAGGATTAATGTACAAGCCGATTATAGAAGATATGAGGTATCTGATGATCATTTCATCATCCGGTTCGTAGGCGAGGAAAAGGTGTGTGTATGCCGGTAGGAGGCTCGTGCTGTGAGAAAGGACGAGCGCCTATTGAATGGAATGATCATCTCCAAGATATGCACACAAAACTTGTGATTTGGTTCCATTTCAAGGGGCAAACTCAAGGAATTACTCCCTGGGCATCAGGTAGGCATATCCAAACCCCACCCAACAAATACTGATATTGTTTTCCATACACGGGCTCACAAATATTAAGGAATTCTAGTCTTTCATCATCAACTTGAGAATGTAGTTGGGTGGTTCTCGACCTCAACATTTGTTGAAGACTGCCACCCACTTTAATTCATCACCTGGGCTGCCAATGTCCATTGAGACCCCTGGTTGTTTGTTAATCATTTCGAGGACTCCAACGATGAGTGGAGAATGCAAACGAAATGTGGGTGAACCATGCATGAAGAGAAGCGTAGATTTTTTCCTCAGCGTTTGGGACTGGTACTATTAACATCTTTATTTATTTTTTTTGACAGAAAAGTGCTCCTCTGTTTAGTCGAAACAACTAAATATTCTTGTTTGTCCTGGGGTCAACTATCTTACCGCATGGCAAAAAAAAAAAAAACACGATAAACAAAGAACTGTAATTGAGAGGTTTTCGGTATCCAAATTTTGTACTCCTTCTTCTTCTTTTGTCATGTCTTAGGTAAATTGGGTATGATCATTTTCTTAGTAAAAAAAATTATAATTGTGATGAAAGATTCTGTGTTGGGATTGTTGAGATCTCTTTCTTCTTTGATTTTTAGTACCTTAAATTGCTCTGCTAGATGGTTGCTCTGAAAACTCTTTTTTTATTAATTTCATGTTGCTCTTCTAGATGGTTGGACAAAAAAGGAGAACAAAAAAAAATATTGAATCTGAATTAAAAAACAGGTGAGTGAAATAAATTTGCTCAAAAAGTTGAATATTAGAATACTTATGTATACACATGTTTTTTGGGTTACGTTGATTTAATAATAACATGAAAGGTAATTTTTTGAATTAATAACACGTGAGTGAAATAAATTTGCTCAAAATAATACAACCTTGTATATAATTAATGTGGGAATTATACTATGGTTTTCAACATATTTCGTATCTTCCAATTTTAATCTCCAACTTGTCGTCCTCGAAGAACCACACCACTGCAACCCCAATAGATTATAAACCTTACAATCTCACAACCCATATACTTTTGGTAGATGTTACCACTTGAACTCCTATTTTTGTGCACACATACCAAATCGTTACGCCATTTTCAACTTTTCTTTACTACTAAAAAGCTACCGTTTTTTTAAATCTTTTTTTGCTTGGCTCAGACAAACTGAACAACATTCCATCTCAGATTCACATTAGACATGAAAATGTCCTTCCTCATTCTCTAATGTCCCCTGAAATAGGGTATGTCATGAGACACACCCTTGATCATGATTAGAAGAATTAAAACATACACCATTTTGGGGAGAAAAATCTCTAATATCTCGATATCTTCAATCTTCATCAGGTTTCACTTTCATCACCATCTTTCGAGGTTCATCTTCCTTCCGAACTTTCAATCACTAATTTCACATTTACATCATTATATAGATCAACGTTGATATCAATACCTCTGTAAAAAAAATATTAGTCAATTCTAAGCAACATTATAACTATACAAGCTTGTTTTAAAAGCGATAATAAATATTCTAAAATATTATTTCTTCTATTTATAAGAGATAATTTGGTGGTATACGGACATAAAAATTATCTTATTAACTTGTTAGACTAAAAATTTATACAGGACAGATTTGGTTGTTACTACGACTCATATTCCATGTGATGTTATCAATATGCATTTGATTCTTGACCTTCACCAAATGATCGGATGATCATGCATCAACCAATTGTTGAAATGGTTGTTGAAATCAACTCGGTTCTCTACAAAATGAGGTTGATTGAAAATCGTGGTAAGCCATACGTTTGAGCCAACAACATTCATGTGAATAACAATGATGAACCACGAACTTGCAACTGCAACATTTTGATCTGTCGATACATCTTTACATACATCTCCAAAACTTTATTCAATCTTATACATCCGCAAATTTTTAGGTATGAAAAAGAATTGTAACAATATGGTCATTCTCAATTTTAAACTCAATGAACCATGTATTGTTTTTACCTTGAATTGAACAGGCATATTTTCCAGAACTATAAATCCATATGAATATTTTCAAGCACTATATTTCCCGATTTTCTCATGGCAACAATCCCAACCAATGCAACATAGGTAGTTTGAGTCGACATGCCTAATACTCGGTTCTAGAACATTCAGTATACCTAAATCCTTCATATCCGTAAATTTATTAATTTCTCCACCCCAATACAGAGCAACCATCACATTATGTTCCACAGCTCGTCATCTTAATCCTACACATAAAGGAAGAATATTTTTTTAAAACAATATATTAAATTAGAAAGATAATTTTAAAGTATCATAGAACTATACAAAGATAAACTTTCACTTATTTAAATCAACCTGATGAAATTTTTTGTGAATATTATGTTTTTAAAAATGGACCCCACAGGCCAACTGTTTGCTGAATTATATTGAATATGCAAATATTACAACAACATTTTTTTTATTAGTCACTTTGGTCAGTTTGAACAATGTAGAATATGAACTCTACAAGTGTTTTGTAATTGACAGCAACGTTTTTAGGTAAAAAACGGCACTAGAGTAACGTTTATAGCTAAATATATTCTAAATTTTGCAGAAGTCGAAGGCCCGGTGATTGGATTCTAAGAAACGGAGTCAAAGTACATGTTTAGAGGTGGTAAAACGTACCTCATAGTAACGTTTTATAGGTTTGAGATTGATTGGACCCGCCTTTGTCAGATTGGAGTCAGTGGCCCGTGATGGAATTTCCCTCCAAAACTACCTCTTGAGTACACGTTTTACACTAGAACGTTTACTCACAGTTACGTTTATGCATTTAAACTCGCCAACATCCCCTTTTCACTTTTTGTCCCGTTGGAATTTTTATAATGAAAATATCCTAAAACGTTACCATGAAGTACATTTATACTAGTTTTGTGAAAAAAATTAAAAACGTATTATTTTGGTGAATTATTTTTTAAAATAGCTCATTTTGGTCAATCCTTCCATTTTCATTATAGATATATCTCCTATAATCGGCAAATATGATTAAATAAGTTAAAAAATGATCTACCAAAAGAAGATAAAATTTAAAAAGGATAAGGATAAGATTACATTAAACACATATATCATTTTTGACAAAACATAAATTAATTTAACGGAAAAATATAATATAAACATACTTCTTAAGGACCTAAAAAAATAAAGAACATCCAGTAATCCTTTCCATCTTAATATTTTCAGTTCATCCTATATACAAGAGTCAAGAAAATAATAACAAATAAATGTAGTAGTCCTAAAATGAAGCTCCAAAGTCCCAAATAAACATTGTGAGAATATTATACTTATAAAGAATAAGGAAAAATTACAATTAATCAGGATGCAATTTAGCACTAAGCATAAAATCATTTTTGACAAATAGCCAATACTATCTCAAAATCATTAACCCCTCACGCGTGATGTTATCACAAGTTTCATCTATATACAAGAGTCAAGAAAATAATAACAAATACATTAAGGTCAAAAATAAATTCAAGATTAAACAAAACAAAATAATTTATCATAGAACGAAATAAAAATATGATGACAGATTAGCCTTACTTGCGAATTAAAAGTAATAGTATGAAAATTACAATATTCGAAAAATAATGCACCGCGCACAGCTTACAAATATTTAAAAAATGTCTGCCACTAATTCCTCTACCCAAAAGAGGTATAAAATTACACACAATTTGGTGTGATTTTATAGGTTAATGTTATTATTTCAGATTAAATAATTAGAAGTTGATGAAATATGCAAGGTTTAAGAGTTGGTGATGAATATGGAAAGGTTGAGGGTTATGAATATTATAATTGCTTATTTAAGAATGGAACTTATGATAATTGAAAGATCTAGGTAGAAATTTTATTAAGAAAAAATAATGGAGGTGTACATTACCGATAGAACGATCATATGTAGGTTAATAAATTTCCATTTATGTCCCTCCATTTTAAAAAAAAACATAAAAAACTATTTTCAAAATCCCTGAATTTTCATCAATTTTAAAGCCAAGCAATGATACATAAGCGATCATAACCGGACAGTGATTTCTTCCTTTGTTACTCCTTTATTTCTCTCGCCCTAATTGGTCTTAAAAATCTTATCAGTTAGAATTTTGTCACTACAATTGTCAGTTTTCAGAAGGATTCTACTCTCCGAGTTCAATCAAATGTAAAAAAACTACTGATGAAATGATATATTGTGTTCCTTCAAAAGTCGCTTCTCAATTTTATTGTTTTGAGTCTTTTTTCTGATGATATGCGCACATGGCCCCATCTTTTAGTGGTGATAGTACTCACATGAGTCAAAGGAAAGAATGCATCTTCTTCGTTTAAAATAGATTATGAAAAAAAAGCTTAAAAAAGACAAAACGGGCAATCTACTGGTGGTTTTGCTACGGACTGTGGATCGATATTCATAGGTGACGTATATTTACTAGTAAAAAAGATACCAAGAGTGAATGTTGAGAAGGAGAATGTCCCTTCATTTTAAAGTAAATGTAGGGAAAAGTTGATGTATAGTTGTATTCTAAAGTAGGAATAGTGAGAAGGAGAAGGTCAAAAATAGATAAGGTTTGGATTTTTGGTTCGCTTTTTATTGTTTCATCTTTTTTGATATATAGGAATCAGGATTTTTTAAGTATCAAGTTGTTTTTGTTCTTAAAATTAATGTATAAGGTCATGGATGAGATTCAAATATTATAATACATGTATAATTTCAGTATGTACACACGTATTGTGTTCAAATTACTAAAATTATTTAAGGTTATAGTTAGAATAAACTAGATTTTTAATGATCAATCTGTCAGTTTTGTTTACTTAATTATGACTTATAAATGTCTTAATGGTTTTACACGATATGATGACATTCATAAGTTATCGTAAACAGTGTATGCATTGAAATATTAGTTTGATACATGAAACTTAATTAGGAGGAGGTTTGAGAAGTACTTGATATATAAATTTTACCAAATGATCATTTATCATGATCTAGGGGTGGCGATGTATCTTCTATCTTATTTAAATTTAGAAGGATATGTATATGTACACAGGAATAATACATTTGACACATTAAGTGGCACACAATTATGTATCAGATTCATAAACGGTGAACTTACAAAATGTTTTATCACAAAGTTTGATTAGTTCGAGGCAAAAGATGAGTTCGTGCAGCTATTACATCTGAGACTAGAAAAATGGAGGCCCATTAAGATAAGCCTAGGTGTTAGCATCATGGCGCATTAATACACAACAAAGTGAATTATGGTGACACAACCTTGACTGTCTTTTAAACAACTGCGTAATGTATCATACGATTTTTTTGTAAGCACAAACGCACAGTTGCACAAGGTGTGTTAGAGACACAATTTTATAAAAAACAGTATTATATCTACTAAATCATATAATGATACAGATATAATGTAGGGGATAGTACAACATCTATTATTGCATGAACAAACATAACAATTTGCTATAGGCTAAGTCATCGATAGCCCCTTAAAGTTGTCTGCATAATTCGATGTAAGACACTTAAACTGGAAGACGGGAAAGCTACACTATTAGGACACTTGATATTATAAAAATATTTATCCTAGTGAACATATAAATAACAACTACCTTAGTTAAATATTTACGGTCATTTAATTGGACAGAACTCTATCTTGACAAAATTGATGAATTAGAAACTACGACACGTAGCATTATGGGCCCATAAATTTTAATTTGAAAAATAAAAATAGTTTTCTGCCTTAACTATAGTATATAAAAATAATTGATAAAAAAAAATATTTACCCACCCGCACTAACCTCCAACCCACATTAACTGAGTTGCCCATTGCGTCTTCATCTTTGTCTATATTGTTCCACATCGCACATTCATCGGGGCGATAATAAAAAAAGAAAATGCCCAACCCCATCTCATCCGAATTCAATACACAAAGTTTTCATCTTCATTTTGATTCTTATATGTTATTCCTCGCCGACTATTTGATTTTGTAAATATAATCACCTGATAAATTATTTATGAATCGACAACAAAGAGAAATTAAAAATTATATCAAAGTATTTTTATAGCATTGTATAATAAGTTTATGAATGGGAGTACTCATGGCGTTATTGAAAATAAAAAAGTACAGATATTGGTTCAAACTTTTACTCCAAATGGTCCATTTTTTTCTTCTTGAAAAATTTTCAACAGGTACTTTGTTTACAGAAAATGAAAAAAAAAAATGAATCATAACAAAAGGCAGAGAAATTTAAAGTTTTTAAAATGGTGGGTTGAAGGAAGATGAGTGTGGGGGTGTTTTTTTTATATTTTTTTTTATGATTTAAAAGATTTATGTTTAATTAATTTTTTTTATATATATTTAGTCAATGCATGCCAAGTGTCAAAAAATTAGGTATAAATATTTTTTTTTAATATGCATTCACGCGCTCAGCAGCAGTGAGATATAGTTATTTTGCCACATCAGTGTTTTCTGTTTAATAGGCACATTTCTTGAATAATTTAAGTGTTCAATAGGTATAAGTCGTAGTTCAGGTGTCTAAGTGAATTATGTGGACAACTTTAAGGGCCGTAGATGACTTAAGCCATTTTCTATATGATACGTAAATTTGAATTTCTACTAATTGTATCCTAGCAACTACCACAAAGTAATGTATCAAATCTCGAACCTTACATCTTATTCTATGGACAATAAATTTCTTATTTAATGTATCTGGAAAAATACAACCACTTAGCAATTTAAACGAGATTACATAATAGTAATGTATTGATAAATCTATCCATCTCAGAAATAATTTCAGAAAACGGATTACACAACATATAAAAGGTATGATGAATTCAATCAAAGTTATGCATCTCTTCTGTCTTCGGTGGGTTGTATCATCCATAACGGATACATTGAAAATTCAAAACTCTATCTTTCACCTCAAACGATGTATTAGATCACCAACTTTTCCTCAACTCATCGATTCTTTAATCAAAGCAAGTTGACTTGAGATTCACTGTAGACACGTAATTTTGACCGAATTTAAGTTTAACACCAATTTTTAGTGCATAAATAATTTTATCAATCTAAATTAAATATATTTTGCCCTTTTTTATTTAGTTAATTATTTTCTAAGTTTATTTAAACAAGATTTATAAGAATAATAACAACATAAAAACATAATTGTTCTTAGATAAGTTATGTTGATTGTTAATATATATATATATATATATTATAGAATATATAGGTATATATTTATTTTAAATAAAACTAATATGTTTTAACTATGTCTTTTTTGTTTTAATTACCCATTTAGCTTTTATTTATTTATTTACTCAAGGACAATTATATAAATAAACCACGATCCCCATATTACCACCACTTTTACCCATCTTTAGCCCCCCACCCCCACGGGACATGAACACAATGCACTATCATATTACAAAGAGGACAGAAGAAAAAAAAAGAAAAAAAGAAGAAAAAAGACATCAGGAGGTAAAAAAAAAAAAGAACGCATGAGGGAGGAAAAAAAATCAAGAAAAAGAAGGCAAAAATACTAAAAATAGTATTCTCATCTTCTTACTTTTTTTTGGAAAAATCAAAACAAAGTTGAGTTGTGTGAGGGTCATTTAGCGGTTTCAAGTTCGTGGATTCTTGTCAGGATTATATTCATTTCCTTGAATTTGATTTTTTCGCAAAAGGTCTCATTCAATATTCATTTATAATATTATATCTCATAATTATGTGGATTTAAGGGCTCATTGTTATGAATTTAATCAAAAGTTCTAGGTGGTTCCACCTTTTGTTATACATATTGAAAGCCTAAGGTGGGTAAACTATGTGCATATTGTAAAATTAGAACAAATTGATGTTTAGATGTGTTTACTCTTATGGCTATACTGCGTGCTGAAAAATCGTTTCTTGCTCCTATTTAATATAGAATTAATAATTATTTATTTTATGGTTTTATTTCTTTTAAAAAAAATTATTTTTATATATTGTTAAATCGAAGTCATGAGAAAAATTATTTAAATGATGGTCTGTTGCCATATAATCGTTAAAGTTTAATTCCGATAATACGCCTCATATTTATTTATTTGTTTATTATTTTCTCTATAATTTTTAGTATGATACTTTATTGTAATAGAAATTTTTACTTGTTTTAAAAAATTTAATCTCTTGTTGGTGCCTTAAAATAGACGTAGGATATTAGTGACTGCACTAGTTCTGATATACTTGAATGAGAACCTTGTGAGCGTAGAGTTGAATTACAAAGAGAGCAGCACCTCAGAACACGACCGAAGGACGTGAGGGAAGTCTCAGTCGAATGTGTTATAATCATGCTAAAGGAGGGAAAGATTATTGGAATAAAGCACACGGTGGTAAAATAGACTGACTACGAATGTAGCTATAATAGTGCTTAGAGGATTGTTTTATGTGAAGAACAGCAAGAAATGATGAAAGAAAATTAAAACAAAAAACAATTGTAAACATTATCCTACCTACATAATATAGTATTGAGGACCCAAAAAGAAAAAGATGGAACAAATACGAAAGAACAGAAAAGTAGTGAAGAAGGGAATTGTTCGAAGTAGAAAAAGAATAATAAAAAATAAAAAAATATATATATAATAAAACGAATGTAAAAAAATTACACGAAAAAAGTAAAAAAAAAAATACTTAAAAATGAAAAGATACAAAAAGTATAGTGTTAAAAATATATGACAAGAATTATTATTTTCATAAAAAAAATATTAAAAAGAGTAAGAAAAGAAAAAGGAAGAAATCAATGTAAAAACCAAAATATAAAATATAGGAAGTGTATAAACAACAAAAAACAACGTGAAATGAAAATTAGACAAAAAAAAAGAAAAGAGAAATTAAGAAACAAGCAAATGTTTGAAGGGATAATTAAAAAAAATTAATAATGTATAAAAAACTTGACATTGCTTCGCAAATGGGTGGTTTTAAATTGTTAATATAAATCAAAGAATGAGGGTTAAATAACATTTGGTCTTAGTAATATAATCTTCATAAATTAGTTTTTAGTCATAAAAGTCCATTAAAGTGACCGTGCTAGAACCATGGGACTACGAGGGTGCCTATACATTCCTCGGTCAAATAGAATTCCTTACCCGGAATGGTTCGCAGACCAAGTTAAAGGTCATTTTCCTTTTGATTAGGGATTAAACAAAAGGTGACGTTGGAACACCGTAACTCCAATTCGAAGTGGAGACTATAGAAAAAGCTAAATAATTCCCATAATTAATGAGTCACTTAAATTGGAAAAACCCTTACGCCGAAGCGGCGAAAAAAACAAAAAAAAAAGGGGTTGTGACATTTCTGACGCCTCCGTGGGGATACTAGAATTCGAGCTTGTAAACATGGACTTCTACAGACTTTATTATGTATTAAGTACTTACGATTTGTGATATGGGTTGGATTGAATAATAGTTAGTGGTTACTTATTTACCCTTTTGATAATATGTTAATTATCCATTATAATTGTCTTTCCTCGCGCATCCCTCTGGCGTCTTCGGAGGACACTTTATCAGAGATGCGATTACGTCCAGAGCCATGAGATACAAGAGATGCGGCAACGCTCATTGGGAAGGATTCCATTACCACATTGTCTGTTAGGATGGGAAGGGACTAACAGTGAGGCCAGAAGAAAGCCCTGCTACTGGTAAGCTGTCCCCTCTCGACTTCGAGTAGGTCCGCTCGTTTGTATGGTCAGTATAGGACACCTCCCTATTAGATTGTTTTACCAGTAAAACAAGCCTCAACAGTGACATCCCCAATAGATCGATTTATCGCATAATGGTAAAGTTGAATAATGGGGGAGCTCGGACACAAGGGTCGAGCCTGTCTAGGAGAGTATCCTTATTGAGAATATCATTTATTATTTTTGTGTTAGTTGTTTGCATTTGGGGAAGGGGACATTACAAATGTTGATCGGCTTTAGATAAATGAATTATAATGAAAAATAATTTAATAACGAAACTACCAAATTGCAGTTTTGACGTAATCCTTTTATTAAACAACATTTTTTGTCTATCAAAATTCATATGTATTTTACAAATGGAAAAAATCCTATTATTACCAAGCAAAGATTTTCTATATATATATAAAAAAAAAGGGATGGAAAATTAATCAAACAAGAAATAAAATACCAATCGAATTATTAATATTTTTAGTTTTTAAAATTTTAGGATAATTTTATATAATATATATATATATATATAGATATATATATATATATATATATATTATATATATTTTCATTCTTATTTAATAACTTCTTTTTTAAAAAAAAGAAAAAAATAAGAATAAAAAAAATACGTTTTTTTATGTGTGTGTGGTAGGGTTGGGCATAAACACCGGAAAACGGAACCCGGTGATTTCAGTGTTCGTTTATTGTTTTGTATTTTTGGTTATTTCAGTTCGGTTTTCGATGCGTATTACTTTGAATTCGGTATTTTGTTTAAACCAAAATATTGATAGTTGAATGGATAAATTATATGAGAGGGAATAATGATGTGTATTTAAATAATTCTTGTTTTACAAAAAAAAAACGAAAGCCCTAATACCCTTCAGTTTAACTCTTCCGCTCTCGTCAACTGTCGATCCTTCCTCTTCACTCTTATGCACAACTTCTGCTTCTTTTCTCCTCTTCCCCTTTTACTCCAGCGGCGTCCACCGCCACCAGTAAGAGAAAAATCAAAACAGCGCGCCATCCGCCATTCGCGAGAAGCAGACAAGCCGCCCGCAGCTGGCAGCAGCCAGCAGATCAGCAGCAGCCAGGCCGCAGCGAAGCGCGAATAGAAGGTCAGCAGCAGCCAGCAGTCAAGCCGCAGCCAGCGCCGGCGACAGAAGGTCAAGCAACAACCAGCCACCAGCCAACCCAGGGCAAGTATGTAATCGTAAATCGTAATTTTTAGTTTTTTTGATTTGTTCATCTGGATTTGTTTTTATTAATGGTTGTAATAGTATTGGGAATTTATTATGATTTTGTTATATCTATAGATGGCTGAACAAACTCAATTATAATTGAAAAAATTGTAAAGTTTAAAATTTAAAAGCCACTAACCAGGCCAATTAAAAAACTAAATAAAAACCGAACCGGATTGTAATAAAAACCGAACCGAATTAACAAAAAAACCACACCAAACCGAAATATTTTGTTCGGTATTCGGTACGTAATTTTAAAAACGAAAAAAACCGAAAAAACGAAAAAACCCGAACCCGAAAAACGACAATCCCGAATGCCACCCATGTGTGGGGTGTATGTGTATGATTATTTTATTAAAAAAATAATAATAAAAAATTTTGCTTTTTTTGGTGGGTATGATTTTTACTATTCTTATTTAAAAAAATATATTTTATTATAAAAAAAAAATTACTTTTTTGGGTGTTGATTTTTACGTATTCTTGTTAAAAAAAATATATCTTTTTATTAAAGCCTAGTTGTCACTATCATAATCTAGAGAAATATGAATCCATATGGAAAGGGAGATAAGAGACAAAGAAGAGGACCAATCACTCGATTCATGATAGTTTGGATAAGGTCCACTTACTCCTTGAAGACTTGCGTATGAAACTATGACCAAACCATGGAGAGGGAATGGTGTTTCAAACACTTTGGTTTCTACGAAGCCTTTTGTATGTTGAGCCATTACGGGATTGATAGAAGCACTAGTGCATTTTGGGGACCCGTTGAGGAATGTAATTCCGTTTTTCTGAGTGTGAATCACACCACCCTTGAGGAGTAGGGGCATTCCATTGGAAATGGGGTAAACATCTCACAAAAGAAGAGCCTATGATACCAAAAACATATTAATGGGAGGAGGTTTCTAGAATTACTGCTCTAAATGAGAAGGATATAGGTGGTTGTGTCTCGATAATTGGATGGGTTCCGTTAGAATTTTTGTTACAAAGATATGGCAAAAGTGATGGATCGAAGTGATGGAAAGAAACCCGTATAATGGTGTCGTCTGGACCTGGGAAGGCACACAGTTTATGAGCCGTCGTGGTGGATTTTTGGGGGATCATGGTATTTCCAAAAACGGGAGGAAAGGAAGATTAGCATGGGGAACTTAGTGAAGTCATTCACAATTTTGACGGAAAAGCCTAATATCACCATCTTACAATGATTCTTGGAGACATCTATCGTGACTTTAAAAACTATTTGCGCAGGATTGGAAAAGACTACTTTGAGAGATGCAATTGTTATTACAAACTATGGATGAGTGAACAACATCGTCATCACCCTTATGCAGTGACTTAAAAGTAGATAGGAATGATTAATATGGAAGTCACCAAAAGAAAGAATCAAAGATCATTAGTTTTCCGAGGGTATTGAAGCTTAGAGCAAACCTCAATAATCTTGACATGCTGTACAAGATGTATGGGAATTATCATTGGTGCCATCGGAACGAAGGTGATATACATGTATACTTTTCGATCGTTCATTGTCCAATGGGTTCTCGAGGTTGTTCCAACCTTACATGCCACTTAGAGTCATGACTGACAACTTCGGGCGACGCAGTTTATACACCCAATGAAGAGATACGCGTGTGAATTAATATATGAGTTTCATCCCAAGATTTTTTTAAACAAAACCTCTAAAGGCAATTAAGAGATATTTAAGATTTGAGGGGGATGCAACTTCTCAAGGTCCCCACGATTGATGGTGAGGATCGAAACTAGAGGGCGAGGTGGACCAAGCATACTTAGATTGGGTTCATGATCCGGCCAATTTAAAGGTTATGCCAGAAGGTCAATAAAAGGACCTATAGAGCGAGAAGCAGAAATTGAGGTTAGATTAAGCAAGGCCTCGCCTCAAAGTCAAAGGAAGAAGCTTAAGCTACAATCTACTCTGGAATCCTAAGTAATGACCTGATGACAAACAATGCTAAAGAGGCGGTGGCCAACGTGATTGCATATTTGAAGTTTAGAGTTAGAAAACACCGTTCTACCCTTCTAAAACCTAGACAAGAAGACTTGGGCATTGGCCACAGGCGCTTATGGAGCAACAGGAAGAGGGAGTATAAGAAAGAAAAGGCCCCAACTTATCTTGCGACAGTCTAGACTCCGACAAACTCAAGTTAAGCCTCTATGGAACGGGAAAGAGAAATAGCAAGGGTATTAGTGCGGATAGGCAGACTGTTGAGATTGGGAGAGGTCACAGAATAGCAGAGTGAGATGCACTTCCACCTTAAATTGAAGAACTCCAAGAATAAAGGGAAAATTTGACGCATGATGAAGTCAATACTGCGTCACCCATACCGAGCGACCGCACCACGGGAATTGTTATGACAATTGGATGAGCAAGAGACAGGATACTAAAACTCGGATTGACACTCAACAATGTTATGTAGCTATTTACACCAAGACACAGATGAGAGGTTGTCAACAGGCCCGTGCTTGGCTTCCATATCTACGAAAGCGTTGGGCGAATATATTTAATAAGGGCCTTGGAGATGATTTAGAGATTCGAGGATTCAGGTTCTTTTGAGTTATTTCTCTTAGCAGTGATTATTTCATATTATTATTTTATTTTTAGTTTTTCTCTTTCTTTTTGTTTTGTTATTTAGTTACATTTAGAGTCTTATCTAAGTCCTATGTACTTTTTTTTTTTTGTTGTAGTCAAATCATTGTTTCAAATATAGTGAAAATGAAATGAAAAAAGATTTACTTTCGGAGTTACCTTATGTGCATTATGTCAAAAAAATAAAAATATGTTATTAATATTTCTCGAACAACTACGCAAAGATCTGATTCATGGGCCAAACATGCTACGTAGAGCAACCCAGGTGGGTTCGATCCAAATTATTATTATTATTTTCTTTTCTTTTTTCTTTCTTCTCTCTTAAAAAATGATAATAAATAAAAAAATAATAATAATAAAAATATTTAAGAAAAAACTAATGAAGAGAAGAATAACTAGGTAAGGCCGGGAGGAAACATAAGGCCTCTCATATTAGAAAGTATGGATGTGGATACATGTGCATTAATTTGCTAAACAATTAATCGGTTTTGTTACTCCGCATTCAGAGAGCAGAGAGAGAGAGAGAGAAATAAAGAGAGAAAGAGAGAGAGACATACTAGCTTAAAGGTAGTGGGTTTGTTGTTTTAAACTGACATCACATCCTTACAACAAAGATCGAAAGGGAAACAGAAAAATGGACCCCCAAGAGAAAATGATGAGGAGACCAAAAACAAGATGGACTTCACACGAAACAGGGACAACAGGGGGACAACAGAAGTAGATACGGGCGTGTTGTTTAAAACAAAACAAATGGGCAGAGAGTGATGAGGCGTTAGATGAGTGGACAACCTCCACGTTATTCAATCAGACGACCTATTTAATACAAATATGTCTCACCCTATCCAGATGTCGACAGCGATCCGATAATCCCCCTGGATTCAGCCCCTATGCTAACAATTCATATTGTCGCTTGGAAAACTTCTTGTGCGCCCTTCAAATAGCCTGCGTGATAAGTGATAACTGTGGTTTCACGTATAATGAAATTGTTTCCTTAAGTTTAGTGTGTCCGAAAGCTTTTTTGTGCTAATTTTGATATAGTTTCTATTGATACAAGGAGGATGTTCTGAAAAGACAATCAAAATACACTAAAACAAAGTAAAATCAAGAAAATACAACTAAAAACTATAGTAATGAAGTTCCAAGTGAATCTAAAAGCTAAACTCCCCGGCACGGCGCCAAAATTTTTAAGCTTCAAATTTACTTCTCAAATAAAGACAGTTAAAGCAGTCGAGTCAAGTTTAAATAACCAACTAATGAGGTTGGGATCCCAACTAATGAGGTTGGGATCGTTCCCACGAGGACAAAATGTCTTAGACTTAAACTTTAACGTGTTATTACTATTGTTCGCGTTATGATAACTTCCTTAGAAAGTTAAAAACCTTAAAATGGTGGGTTTGTATTTCCTAATTGAGTAAAAAATAAACTAATGAAAATTGAAAGAGACACTTAAAAGTTTTGAAGTGGGTTTTAATCAATAACAAAGTAAACTAGGGTTTACGTGTTCCCACCACAGGTTCATAACTTTATAATGCTAACTATAACAATTCTTCCGAGTACTTGCATGCTGCAAAGTGATAAGTTATGTATTTCTAAATCCTTGGTCCGGCATCTATGAAAATCTCACCTCCGCACCTTGGTCGGCTAACGGTGTTGCTTACTAACCCTATCGTTAACCCATATTAAGCATCGTATCGATATTTGACTAAGCTATTACCTCGTCCCAATCAATACTAGATATTAGAAGATAACATAAAATCATGTTAATAATTCTTTTCCTATTATCTACCTTCCTTGGTCCGGGCAAAGTAGCATGAAGGTGAGTTCTAACGTTATTCATCCGTTAAAAAGACTTCTAAGCGAAGAATTATTATTACATGCAGACCTTTCTAGGGAATTGGTATTTTAGATGGGTTTATCTCATTATTTGCCCTATGGTTCCCCACCCGCGAGTTAGGAGTTTAGTTACTCATAGCCACTAAACACAATATTCAAATAGTATCCAAATAAGGGAATTCATGTATTACTTCATGAGAAAGAGTAAAGTCTTGAAATTGCTTGAATTAATCACCAAAAAAATTACTGTAGGAAGCCTCCTAAAGGAATCCAACACTAATAAACAAACGTCTAATAATATGATTTCTAATCAGCAGGAGTTCTTCTAACCGCAAAAAACGATAGGTTTTTCGAACTATTAAGATAAAAATAAAAACCTAGTACATAAGGAATTCATAAGTGTGGAAATCTGCCAAAAACGCGGCTGGGTCGACGGACCACGCGACGGACCTTCGTGTCATGACGGACAGTCGTGGACTCCGTCGTACCATACTTGGTGCAATTCATCTGCTGCTTTCTTCATTCCCCTCGACGGAAGTGTGACGGACTGTAATAGGCAACAACGGTCGTCGAGGGTCTGTTATCACAATTACTTCAACTTGGAATATGGGTACTGGGATGCACTTCTCTGATCTTCACGAAGAATCTGCAGGACGAACGTCATAGCCATGACGGACCGTCACAAGCTTCGTAAATCAAACACTTGGTCAGACTTCCCATCTTCCTTCAGAAGATTCTCTAAGCTTGCACTACGGACAGTCACAGGGCACGGACGGACCTCATAAGTCCGTAGGTG
>JAKWJA010002256.1:0-18282 GCA_027704765.1 Solanum habrochaites | reverse complement strand
ACGATAGGAGATCGTGTTATCACCAAAAATCCATGAACATATAGCATATGAAAATCGAATATAAAATGTGGATTTTTAAACTTTAGTGTTTCTTTGAACTCTTTAAATAAAGTCGGTTGCCCTCAAAACAAAACTTTATTACCATTTAATAAGGTCATAATGAGATGCCCATTGAAAAATTTGACCAAATAAAAGTCTGGATTCTACACAATAATCAATTGACTTATGAAACATGAAAATCTTAAAAGTTGGTTTTTCTGCTTTGGTCGTTGATGAAATTCAAAATGCATCGAGTTTTCCCCTTCAGAAAACTGACTCTAAACACCATATATTCGGTGAAAAAGCAAGAAAATTTAAGTTTCTCAGGTCCTATTTCAAAAGACCAACGACAGCAGAGCGGACGACGGATCGTCCAAAAGTATTTAATGCCCTAAGACCTAGCTAAATCGCCACAAAAAATGGATTCTCAGCTAAGTTCCTTGAACAACATTAAAACCCTGTAACAAAATTACTATCTAAAGGTTAATAAGTTAATATTTTGTGACAAGCCAAATTAAGTCTGAGTCTCCAATCTCACTTAATAAGTACGATAAAGTAAAGATTCCTATATTTTTTAACTTATTTTTTCTATTTATTAATACCCTAACTATCTGAGGGTGCTTACTACCCTGTGAAAAAGATTGTCCAAAAATTACGTCATATTGTGTTTAAACTATTAAATACACTTTTGCACTCATTATTGTAATTCCGAAAATGCATGAATCATTTTAGTATTAAAAAATTATTATTGATAATGTGCACGTGTTTACTTTATTTAAAAAAATTTCATGCACTTGTAAAATTATTGATTCTCTGTACAAGTTCCTTTAATTTATTTGGTAGATAAAAATGGAGCAAAACTACAATTAGACAACAACCAAAAAATTGGACAACAATATACAAGTGTTTTACATTATAAGGAAGAGACTTAAGTTTTAGTGGCGTTAATGAGCACACCTCATAAGATTAGAGTGTAAATAATAAATAAAAATTAAATTCCAAAATGGGGAAAAACATTGACGATTCAGATATTTAAAGAGTATAATGAATAACTTCGTCAAAATTCAAGGAGGGATATGTATGCCTTTTTCTAATTTTATTTGTAGTTTCTTAGTAGTACACACAATTACTACATACGTCTATCCCCCCCCCCCCCCCCCAAAAAGTATTAAAGGAATGAACAAGTAGTCAGTGACTTCACCTCATTTACATATATTTGGACACATAAGTACTAGGAAATAATGTGGATCTCAAGTAAGCAAAGACAAATACAAAAAATAACGTAATAAGAATTTACACTGCGTAGGATCCATTGGAGGAGAAGCATTGCTAATCAAAGAAAGTATAAATCAATTTCTACTTTGAAATATTTGGATGGGAAGAATAATCCATTAAAGGAAAAACTATTAATGATAGTGAAAAAGATCATTACCTTGTATTATTGAATAGAAAAAAAAAAATTTTAATACATAAAGGATCATATCAAAGACAAAAAATTAAATAAAAATTCTGTCAATGCATATATTTTATTAGTTATAAAATTGTGAAATCATTATTACTAGTTATATTTATATTTTGTCAAACTAACATCCATAAAATGAAACCAATATGGAAAATAATTTACAATATCTTAGTCTTTGGGGCTCGTTTGAACGTGAAAAAGCGCATGTTTGCCCCTTTGAACGAACTTATTCCATTATCTAGGTCGTAACCAACGTTCATAAAAAATTTTGGAATTAGTATTCAAATATTTGTATTAATAATTTGCGCATGTTTTCTTTATTTACGAAATTATCATGTACTTGTAAAGATATTGATACTTTGTACAAGTTCCTCTCATTAATTTGATATATAAAACTGGAGCAAAACAACAATTAGACAACAAAACAAATCGGACAAAATAGATTCGAGGTGTTTTTTAAATTATAAGGGTTATTAAGTTAGTAGGTAATAGCACCCAACATCTGATTAAAAGTATAAATAACAAATAAAAATTAAATTCAAAGATATAATGTGACATTTAGATAATTTAAAGGTATAATGAATATCTTTGTGGAAATTCAAGGAGGATTATTATGCCTTATTCCTATTTTTATTTTGTAGCTGCTTACTAGTACACACAGTACTACATATGTACTATCTACAGAGAATTTAAATGAATGAACAAGTGGTCGCTGACTCACCTCGTACACATATATTTGGTCAATATGACATAATAAGAAAAAAATATTGATCTCAATTAACAGGTACAAATACAAACATAACTAATATGAATTTACACTACGCAGGATCCATTTGGGAAAAGCGTTGCCTAATAAAGAAAGATAATAAATAAAGTTCCACTTTGAAATATCTGATTGGAGAAGACTAATCCTATTATCGGAAAATATTAAGATTTTGAAAAGAAGTGTTATCTTTTATTATTGATATATAAGAGAAACCAATTTCAATATCATAAAATACCATGTTAAGACAAGAAATAAATAATAAAAATTTTGTGCAATGCATATGTTTAATTAGTTTAAGTTTTAAAAATCTTCGTTCTAATTAACATGTATTAGTTAAACTCAAGATCCATGTAAAATGAAGGCAAAATGGAAAATAACATAAATAGCTAGCTTTCTAGGCTTTCATTTATCTTTTCAATCTTGAAACAATTACAATGAGATAGAGCCTTGCGATGCGTGTATATAAAGAAAATAGCTCGATTATTTTATACGAAGTAGTACTTTATATTTCAATTCACATCAACACGTATAAATTTCCTTCCCCCCACCCCACCGCCCCACCCGCACCCCCTTCATATGAATTAATTTTTTCTCCAAGTAGTTCAAGTTTATAAATCCTAATTTGCAAACTATGGAGGGGTAATCGTCATTAAATTCAATTACAAAAATCAACAAACAACATAAATAACGGTGTAATTTGCCCACAAGGATTTTACAATGGGTCTTGTACAAACCAAATGATTCCTTTATGATTCAAGATCAACATCAATGTAAGGAGTCATTAAGATTTGAATTACTTATATGTGCTGGAGATTATTTGTTTGACACAACTGAGTGTGTAAATCAAACGATTTTCATGATGAATCCTAAACCAAACATAAGTTATGAATCATCCAAGTTTGAAATATGATGCACATAGTGCAGCATAACCAACATTATTTTTGAGTTCAAGATGTCCAATATTAACAGTAGTACATATGAAGATTGTATACCTAACAGTGCATTGAATCAACATCATGATAAACATCAATTATGATCTCCAGGTGGTCATACGATTATGTAGTTTAGATGATTGATGTTGCACAATGAAAGGAATTCATTCAAGATCACGTTATGATAAAACTATTTGGATGATTCATCGAGGTGTGGTGTTAATAGTATACAAGTAATCCAGGCATTTATTCCAGAATAGAAGATATAGAGTCAATGGACGCCATTGATGATTCAAGAACAACGTTATGATTTACTATATCAGCTAGGAGTCATCAAGGTGTTGTTAATACTAAAAACAATGGGGTAGATTGCGTTGTTTCCCAACAAAGTGAGTAGATCCAAGCTATTCTCGATAACACAAGGTACTGCCCCATGAGATATTACGACAATAGAATGATACAAGCCCATCAGAACGCTCCTGATGATTAGGATCAACACATAATAAAAAGCAAATTATATGGCATAAAGGTGTTAATACTATACATATAAGGAGATGCTAGTTTCTTTTCTGAAGTAGTATAGAAGAAGAGTTACAAAAATTATTTGATATTTGAGGCAAGTGCAAAACAGAATTTTCATGTGACGCCTAATGTGGCATAATTTTTTGGGAAGACATATCTAACAAAAATGATACTTATTATAGGAAAGGAAATAAATAAGATTTGGGTTATTTGTAGTTTTGATGATTGACAAAACTTAGCGGACCCTTGTAAAGAGTACCAGTTTCATACTAGTATTGCAAGGGTTAGGTTTCTTATTTGAGTATATGCAGAGTGAGAACAAACCCAGGACCTAGTTAGAGGTACCGGGCTCATAAGATTGAGCCAGTTGTTGATTGCCAGCTGGAGGACGGTGACCGAGAAAGTAGTTGCACACTTCCAGATGGCGTCAGAAAGTGTGACTTTCCAACAATGGCAAAGGATTTAGGAAAGTGGACTTGTCCTTACCAAAGGCCCACTTCCTACACCTCTTTTGGTAGTTTTTGCACCTTGAGAGAAACCTCTTCAAGAACACTGCAAAGGCTACTGAAATCTAAAGGCAGAATTATTCCTAAGAACAAACAACAATCTCTGGAGCTTTCGGTATAGTGTTTAGGAATACATTCTCTTGTTCTTAACGTTAAACTATCTTGATCATAAAGGAATCAGTGTGTAGTGTTTGAAGTCTTAAGGTTGTCCAGGTTGGGATAACTAGTGGGTAGATAGTTTCTACTTACGCTTGTAAGCATAGGGGGTATGTTTCTTAACTGTAAGATTGATAACACTTTCTTACGTTTGTTGTAATCGTGTTTTACTTTTGCTTTTTTGAAGATAAGTGAAAACGATTGAAAAATGTCCTGTGGAACATGTCGTGGTTTTACTCCCTTAAGCAAGAAGGTTTCCACGTAAATCAGTGTGTGGATTTTCCTGCATTTAACTTTCTTGTATGTAATTCTCTGGAGGGTTAGAGTAAGGGCCTGGTTCAATTACTTGTTAAGTGAAGGCAACTATCTATTCAAGTGGTATTCATAGCAGGCACATATCTATTGGTTAACACCAAGGAAGTGACATTTGCTCTAAATGGCCAGCCTGCTTAACCTCGAAGAAGGTCAGTCGTCACCACAGACCTCTCGTTTCCAATAGAAATTTTCTAAGTTGGTGGAACGTACGCAGGCATGAATCCCAGGCTGAAGATAGCGAGTTATGGATATTGTACTGATGGGACCATTTGTTCCAACTATCGAAGAGAAAAGGATGGAGAGAAGACTATTTTCTTCCCCCAAAAGGACTAGGAAGAAATATGACGAAGCTGACCGGGAAAAAGATGAAAAGGGTTCAAAGATAAAACTCTTCTTGTCTATGGGATAGGAGCCTGATGAGTACAACAGCAGTGTCAGCTTGTGTGAGTTGTAAGGAAATTGGATGCTTGAAGACATGAACATGTGAAGGAATGAACAAGTCAAAGATCTAAATTACTGCTTTACCTCACGGTATGAGAATTCAAAAATGAAGGAAGAGGAAAAGAAACAATAAATTGGACATTTTCACCAAGTTGTCTTCCATAACAAAATGAGCTGCGAGGTTGGGTGAACCTATAAGCATGACCAAACAAGGCAGAAAAGGATTCATCCTTCCAAAGTCTTGGGAGAGCAAGGTGATGCCATTACAGAAGCCAAGTATTTGAATGGTGGGGACTATGGATGCTTTGATGGGATTTGCAGACACATGAGATGAAAGAATCGAAACTACGATTTTGTCAAGAAGGAAGCCAAGAAGGAAAAAGTCATTGATGCTCGAAGATAAATCAGATGAAGATTCCAGTGATGATGAATGGCATATCCTCATCAGTAGATTTCAAAAATTGTAAGGAAAAACAAAGTTTATAAAAGAGGAACAATATGATACTCAAAATGCTGCTGCTCAAGGTGATATTTCACAAGTGGAAAAAATCTGGGTACTTCATCAGGAGAGTGTCCTTTCTAGAATGAAACACAAGGAGGAACATCAAAATAAGGATGTGACAAAGAGAATAGAAGGGAACCTGGTACTGGCAACAGAGATCGAAAAGCTGCTGCTGTATTGGTTTCAAAAAGGCTCTGCTGCATGGGGGGATTCTTAAAGTGATTCAGAAGACCCTAATGAGCCAAAGATGTGTCCATGGTTGCTGTGCATGAGGGAGGAAAATGTCTTCAATGAAATGTTTGCTCTTCATGGCTCATCAGGAATCTTCTAGATGAAAAAATGGACTGGATAATATTCTATTAAAAAATTGAGAACTTGGAAAAAGTCATGATTGATCTGTGATAGATATAACCTCTGAATTAGACACCATATGAATGCTGAAAAGTCAAATAACTATGAACTTAAAAACCAATTGAATCAAAGTACTGAAAGAAGCTGAAAAGTACCTGATGGAATGTCAAATAGTGCAAGCTGAGGATATTGAGAAAAAGAAAAATTGAAAAAATCTTAGAAAAACCTGGCTATGTCACTTTGAAAGAGTAACAAATTAGAAAAGGATATTGTGAAACCTAAGGAAGAGAACTTGAAAATCCTTAAATGGACAACATCCTCAAAGTTACTGTCAAATGCAAAAATCAGAGTAATTTCAAGTAAGAAAGCGCAGGAAAGTCTGAACTTAAGTCCTCCTTATAATCCTCACAGTTAAGTATGGTTTGTGTACCTGACAATCTGTTGGTCTTCATTGTGGGTAAGAATGAGACATTTGAAGGATGATTGGGTTGTGCGAGCGGAGAACTCCTAGTTAAGGTTCTTTATATGCTAAAAGGCAAAATGTATCAAAAGAGGGACATGGTCCTCGAAAGCAGGTTTCAACTTACAGATTTTCAAAGAAAATAAAGATTTGTTCATGCTCTATTACTGTTGTTAGAAAGCTTAATAATGCTTCCATATGTTGACCAAATACAACTATCACTTCATTTGTCTGCCTACGGCGAAACCAAACTGAAATATGGTTCCCAAGGACTTAACAAGTGATTTTGTGCAGGGGAGTGAGAGGAGCAGGCAATCAATCGTTTTGGTTTAATGGATAGTTGGTTGCTCTAAGGATATGATGGTGATGTAAAGAACTTCCTTTCACTCAAGACCCTCCAAGGAGGAGGTGATCTCATTGGGACGAGGTGAGGCAAGAAGGGGTAGGTACATTTGGGGAGTGGCAAAGTAGGAAGATCTCTTGAAGATTCAATTGACAATGTTTACCATGTGGAGGGGTGGAAAGTCAGTTTGCTGAGTGTATGTCACAAATATGTGACAAACGAAATGAGGTCAACGGTCAAATTCACTTCAGAAATGCATGTGGTGAGTCAACACAAACAAGGTAATTCACTGCCACACAGAAGTTAAAAATATGTCTGTGGCACAAACTTAGAAACGTTTCATGGAGAGGACCTAACATGTCTCAGTGCTACAGAATGAGAATGCTGATCTCTTGCTCAATAGGCTGGGGCATGTAAACTCATCTATTGAACAAATGATTCTAAAACCTGGTCCGAGGTCTTCCGCAAACTGAAGTTTGACATTGAAAATAAAATCTATGAAGCTTGTGTAAAGGAAAACAAGATCAGATCATCTTTTAAGCCCAAAAAATCAAGTAACATCATCAAGAACACTAGAGCTGCTTCATCATGGACCTGTGTGGACCTTTGAGGTTCAAAGCAGAAATGGCAAGACAAGTACATTTTGGTGGTGTTTGTGATGATACTCAAGATACAACCTGCGACGGATTTTTGATATCAAGGCAGGACACACTGAAGAGTTGGGGGTATTCTTCAAAATGATTCAAACCAAATTGAATCAAGTTATTTGCGCAGTCAATCTGATCATGGCACAGAGTGTAGAAAACTCAACAATGGATAAGATTGTTATGGAAAAATAGGTACGAGCCACAATTTCTTCTCCAAGAACTCCTCAACAAAATGGGAGTAGGGAAAGAAAGAACAGAACCTTGGTGAAACCCTTGCAGAAATATGATATTGAATCAAATTCTTTCATCAAAGTTTTTGGAATGAAGTTGGTAACACAACATGTCAGGTTACCACAGGTGTCTAATAAGAGTGGTTTTGAATAAGACTCCATATTGAACTGTCAACAACAGGAAAGCCAATGCTGAAAATAATACTCCTAGAGCATTTGAATGCAGATGTTTTGTGCTTGAACAATGGGAGATTGATCTGGGAAATTTGATCCCAGAGAAGAAGTGATGAAGAGTATTTTTGTAGATTCTTCATCCAGTAAAGCCTACAGATAGTCAGTACAAAACGACTCAATGCATTGAAGAAGCATACAGTTGTAGGTGATGAAGGATGGAAGCCGAAGAATGATGGATCAAATGATGATGATGATGTGCTGCAAATGCTCAAATCAAGAAGATTGAAGGGAGGGTGAAGCTGATGCAGATAAATAACTGAAAAATTACTGTTGATGATCTGAATCATATGTCACCTAAAGAGGATGTGAGGTGGAACAGTATGATATGACATGGTACTAATCAAAACTTAGCCAGAGTTCAGTAGACTCCCCAGAAGATGATGTTATCATGATGAAGAAGAAACATGTCTGATCAGCTAAACTCAAGTCTGCTCAAAGTCAGGATGGAAGACATATCATCACATCCTCTGAGTAATCTCATTTGCCTTTGAATTCTAGAATTCAACTATAAAATAAGAAATCTAGGTTGCATTCTCCCGCATACATATCATTATTGAGCCAGAATGTTAAAGAAAGGCATTAGGTGGTGATGAATAACGATCAATTCTATGCAAGAAAGAACTCCATCAGTTTGATAAGAAGAAGATATGGTACCTGGTTCTCGACATACAAGGCAGAACAATAATAGGAAAACTAGTGGGTATTGGAAACAAGCTTGATGAAAATAGAGTTATTCCTAGAAATAATCCAGGTGGTGGGGCAAAGGATACAATCAAGAAGAAAGGAGGAATAGAATGATGATGAGACTTTGACCTGTTGCCAGAATGGAAGCTATTAGAATCTATAGCGTTGCTGCTGCTTTATGGGGTCAAGCTGTATCAAATAGATGTGAACGAGTGCAGTTCTTAATGGAGTTCAAAGAGGAGGTATTGTCAAGCAACCTCCTGGTTTGAAGAGGCGAGCTACCAAATTAATGGTTCAGATTGAATAAGGGCACGATATGGTATGAGAAGCAGTCAAGAGCATGGTATGAAAGGTTGTCAAAGTTTCTACTGAATAATGGGTTCAAAAGAAGAAGATAGGACAATACTGGGTTCTTATTTAAAAAGAGAACAAGAATTGTTAGTCATTCAAGGCTATGTGGATGAAATAATGTTGAGAGCTACTTCAGAACATTCTCTATGAACGAATTCTCATCACTATGGGAAGGAGTTTGAAATGAGTATGAGGTGAATGAAAATCTTCCTGGTCTTTAAATCAAGCAATCATCAAAATGGGATTTAATCTGTCGAGGAGAATTAAATTAAGTAGTGCTGAAGAAATTCAATATGTTTTATTTAAACCTATTGATTACTCATATGGGGAACAAATCCAAGATGATAGTAGAGGAATAGCTGATCCTCTTGTGAATCAAAACAATGTACAGGGGAATCATTGGATCACTGTTATATCTGACTGCAAGCAGGCATGATATTGTTGTTTAGGGGTTGGAAGGTGCAGGTTTCAAAAAGTCCTCATGATGTCACATTTGCAGCTCAAACGTATTCTCAAAGTACGTGAAAGAAAAACAAGGGGATACCTGGTGATCGTTATCTGCAGGGAGACTTTTGATCAGTTGTTTGCAGATGCTGATTTTGCTGGTTTATTCAAGTTGACAGAAGAGCACCTCTGGAAGGCTCATTACTTGGTTCATCAGGTTATCTCTGGGCTGGTGGGTACCAAGAAGCAGAACTTGTGGCTCTTTCAAATGTGAAGCTGAATTGTAGCGCTGCAGCCTGTGTTCTCGGTTGCTGTGGATCAGGCAACATTGGAAGATTTGGAATTCACATCAAAGCAATTCCTCTTATGTATGTGACAAGACTAGTCGTGGATAGTATGGAAAGAACCCAAGTCCACGCATAAGAGAACAAAGCATATTGATGTTAGACATCACTTTTTGAGAGATATGTTGAGAAGGAAATTTGTGCGCACATATTGTCCAACGGAGGAGCAAATTGCAAACATCTTCACCAAGGCTCTCAGCAAGGATCAATTGAGAGGAATCGGT
Source organism: Solanum habrochaites (assembly GCA_027704765.1). Taxonomy (NCBI): domain Eukaryota; kingdom Viridiplantae; phylum Streptophyta; class Magnoliopsida; order Solanales; family Solanaceae; genus Solanum; species Solanum habrochaites. The sequence goes on along the minus strand of JAKWJA010002256.1, from coordinate 8,329 downwards.
AAAAGGTGGCGGATGTTGATCTCTAAGTGATTGCTTGCTTCCAACAGTGGAAAACTCCCTAGATGCGAAAAATTGTAGTGACGTATCCTGGTGTGAATTTTAAATATATGAACAAAGAATACTTTTTGTACCTATAGGGTATACTCTCAGTAGGGGACCTGCTCAGGCAAAATAAGCAACTAGAACAATTAATGAATGAATTAAAACTCATTCATGGTACCTTGGTCCTGTCCAGGGTTAGCATGTATACAATAATTTAAACGAAAAAATTTGACCGTTGAAAAGGCCACGTGTGTCAGTCATCGATTACTCTGACCAAACAGTCCATCGTTTCTCCCCTCAGAACGACAAATCCAATCACAGGACCTGGGCACCTGTTAATTTCTTTTTTTAAAAGCCTTTCTTCTTTTTGTAACTCTTATCCGTTTCTTAACTTCTTCTCCCTTTTCACGAACGTTTTATCAAATTCAAAGGAAAAATAGAGTCTTCTTCTTATTCTCATTGCTGTTCAAAAAACCTTCCAGTATAACAACCAGTCTTCCTTCTTCTTCATTTCTTTCTCAACGAATGTTGAATGCGGATCTCAGTGAATAGAGCCCTTGCTTCTACTCTCGGACCACTACACAAGCCAGACTTCCTCACCTTCCAGTCCTCAACAAGACACTCCTGATAACCCTTTTTCAGCCATAGATCTAATACTTCTGCAATGCCTACTGGACTGGTCCGTTTCAAGACATGTTGCCTGACAATATGTTTTTGATTGAAGGGGATCTACCCGAAAATATAGGGCTTCCAAGTTCCAAATATTGGCAGCGGGGGAAGTGAAGAGATCGTGAAGGAAGCTTGACCATGAGCTGGGAGAAGATGCAAGGGCAGGAGCATACGAAGTCTGGACAGGGAGATGAGGTTAAGAACCCACTATACCATCCTTTGATAGACTCCTGATTTAGGAAGTTACTCTTCCTCATCTTCTTGACTCTGCAAAAGAGAGGAAGATTTAAAGTGGAAGGTTAGAGAGAAGAGAAGGGGAGAGATCTAGAAAAGGAAAGGAGAAAACTTGTAGACGAAGCTCCTAGGGATACGACCTACTACTAGGTCTGCCGCTCAGATTTGAAGAGTGATGCCTTGAAGGCGAATGCCACGTTCTACAGCGCAGTCAGAGAGTGCAGAACTTTCAAGTATCAATTGTAAAAACCTGCTGTTAATGTTGGTTGAGTTGTCGGGAGAAGAAGTGGAAAAGAAAAATAAGAAAAAGAAGGTCATTAAAAGAAAAAGGGGAAGGCTATAGAGAAGGGTGACACACAAGGTCAAAAAGGGAAGAGATTCTGGGAAAAAGGAGAAAGCTGTCAAGGGGACTGGTTCCAGTAGGAAGTTGAGACTGTCAACATGCAGAGAGGTGGTTGAAAGCCTGAGAACCAATTTTTCAGTCTTCGGCAGGAAGGCGTTTTTGATAGTGTATCATAACTCATCCTGCATGGAGTTCTCGCACGATATCGGTAGAAGATCAATATGGTGCACTTGTTCGACAAATAAATACCCATCTCATGAAGAAGAAGTCCGTGAATTTACAAGAGACAATGTTCAATTCAAGGGGAAGATGGGAGCCTCCTCACTCGGTGGTAAAGATATTGCCTATCTTTTGGAATGAGGAGGTGTGAGCAAATATCAGGGCCTCAAGAGGGGACCGTTCTGTGTGGGAAAAAACTGCTCTCTGGAGTTCTTGTGGTGGATTCTAGACACCACAACTAAGGGTTGGTGGGGGATTTATAATTAAAAAATCATGAAGAGGTGATTATCAACTGGTCTTTGAGTTCATCAACAAGGTGCTCCTCCTCGCACAGAAAAGCAGACAGTTGCAAGCTGCTGAGTTTGTATTGTATGTGTGGATATGCTGTGTAGCTTTGAAGCCTGAAGCCTCCTGTCTAATGATTGAGCACATTCATAAAACCATCGGTGAGAGAAAAGGTGTTCACGGAATGGTGTACGGATACTTTCTCATGGAGGTATTCAAGCAATTTCGAATCCCTATCAGGTTGGAAAGGTTGGGACAGTTAAACAGAATCTCTCTGAGAATACCTTGGTTGAGTGTGAAGCATTGAAGGAAGAGGCTATTCCAAAGATCAAGATTGGTCAACCTATTGAGGACTAGGATTCAGCCTAAAACGAGAGTCGAGATTAAAAGTGATCACTGTGCGGTTGAGTGGTAAAGAGCAAGAAATTGCTATAATAAAACAGAACTACTTACAAACAGAGTACAGGGACCGGTCTGCAGTGGTTTCAAGATATGGAGAAAGAGAATGCTGAGTTGAAGGCGAAAGATAAGTGCCATGCAAAGAAGAGGCCATCAAGGATGATAATGATAATGCCAATGCACGACTCACTATTGTTTTATACAGTCCCTGTCGCATCCCTCACCCCCTCTTCTAGCCGGGTACATCAATCCTCGCCTTGTTGTCATTTTTTTTTGTGGGAGTATCACTGTGTGATGGATATTCAGTTGTTTTAATTATTTATGTTATGATGGTATGTTGGTTACTTATTCCTTGCATGTTCTGACTATCTTCTTTTGTTGAATCTTTTTCTCCTCACTGTTTGATTGCTTTAGGCTTTATGCTTGCTCAGTATTTATGGTGACATCACTGGTTTACTGCATATCTTTTTTTATGAAGCCAAAAGGGGGAAGTAAAAACTGTCGAGTAGCTAAATTAATAAGTAAAGGGGAATATTAGTAAGGGGGAATGGAATAATAGAAAAGGGTGAATTTACAGTCAGGGGGAAAATGACAGTCAGGGGGGAAATAAAGTTTGGAGAAAATCTTAGATCACTGTTTAATCTTGGATCACTGTTTCATGTTTGTTCATCATCAAAAAGGGGCGAAAATGTTAGTTTTGATGATTGACAAACTTAGGGACCTGTAAAGGTACATTGTTTCGTACTTGAGTATTGAAGGTTTCTTACTTGGTATTGCAGATGAAACAACCCAGGCCTAGTAGAGGTACCAGGCCTCAGAAGATAAGCCAGTTGAATGCCAGCAGGGAGACAGTACAGAAAGTAGGTGCTCACTTCCCGCATGGCACAGGAAAGTGTGAATTTTCAAACCAATGCAAAGTTAGTTAGGCAAAGTGCTTTCCATACAAAAGCACTTTCCTAAACATTTTGGAGTTTTTGCAATTGTGAGCACATGTTCAAGAAACACTTGCCAAGGCTACTAGAAAATATATGGCAGAATTTTTCCAAACAACAAAAGGCAAACCTGGAGCTTTTCGTATAGTTGTTTAGGAATTAATTCTCTCGTTCTGACTTGTAACAATTCATGAATCTAAAAGGAATCAGTGGTCGGGTTGAAAAGTCTAGGTGTCCAGGTGGGATAACTTATGGCGTAGATAGTTTTTACTAGGCTGTGTTAAGCAATAGGAATGCTTGCTTAAACTGTAGATTGAGAATCTTTCTTACGTTTGTTGGTAACGTGTTTGACTTTTGCTTTTGAAGACTTAGTGAGAAACGATTGAAAATCCTGTGAACATGTCGTGGTTCTTTACTCCCTTTAAGCAAGATGGTTTCACGTAAAAATCAGTATGTTGATTTTACTGCATTTAACTTTTTGGTAATTCTCTTGAGTGTAGTAAGGGACCTGGTCCATTACTTGTTAAGTGAAGGCACATATTCTATCAATTTGGCTAGAACATATGCTCAAGCATTTGAAGTATTAATACTTTGTATTGATTAACTTCAATTATTATCACGTTAAGGTCCAATTTAGCATATAAGTTTAAAAGCATCATCATATATTATTATAAGCATGAACCTCTTAAACTCAATGTTTATTTACCTTTTTAACCCTACAGTATTATTTTTATATTAATTTATTAAAAATATTATTTTATTTTAATATTTAAGGGTTCCCAGTATAAATTAATCACTGACTGGCCATATATATTGTTTTGAAATCCCAGCGTGGTGTAAACAGTTGAGTTGGTTGTAGAATCTCTTTCTGCAACTATCATGAAAGTTTATCATCCTTTTCCAAAACCTTTTCACGAATTCTCTTGGTCTGTATAAATGTCTCGAATTACATGTTATTGTCCATTAAACTCTTTCTCTTTTCTGTGCATGGATGAAATGCAGATAAATACTTTTGGTGCTCGATTTTATTGTTGCATAATAGTTACTGTGAATTTTTAATTTTGGTGCTATGTTTTTGTTGCATAATAGTTACAGTGAATTTTCAACAGAAGTATGATCATGAACGAAGGTGAGGACAATAAAAGAGTCCATTCTAATTGTAAGGATGATAATCCTTAGATTGGTCCGGTTCCATGTATTATTTTCCGTCACCATTCTCAGCCATCCCAAGCTCCCACATCGTCAATTTTGTTTGTAGTGCTCAAGTACAAATTTTTATCCGGGAATCTAGGATGATATGAACAACATGTAATGAAAAACATATATTGTAGTTTATGTCATCTTCATGTTTGAATTTTAATTCCAAAATATGAGTTGATATAGTCTTTTAGTGCATGGCTCTATCAAAAAATGTACCAAACATATTAGGATTCAAGAAGTAGTCCATTTTAAATGATTTAATGTTATGATAGTTTGCTAAGGTGGTGGATATACCACACCCTATGCAATTATTCTGCATGTTATATTGCCTGTTCGTATGGGTCTGCATATTATACTACCTTTCAGTATGTCTTTGAGTAGTGGTGATGTGTCTACATCTATTGGGGAGAGTAGTAAATTGATTATACTGTTCATTATATACTTAATTGTAATTTCTTGTGTTTTCCCAATGTAGTAGCGTTGGAATTTTCTGCTTGAATTTGTGAGCATATTTCTATTTCAGAAATTGGAGGATTAAAATTACCAAGAGAATCTTGCTCTACTTTGGAGACGATTCTTCCTGTAATTCCCTAGATTCATTAATGAAAGGCACCTTACTATTTGTTCTGAAACGTATACGCTTGTTCAACGTCCTCCGATCATGTAAAAGTCCTGGTAGTTGCTGCTCGAGTTCTCTGTCACAGGTCAAAAAAGATCATTATCCCTTCTCCAAAATATTTTCAAGATCCAACTCATTTGTGATGAATGTCTCACAAAACATGTTATGTACATTAAACGTTTATACGTTACTGTGTTCACGTTCCATGTAAGGTTTTCGTTCACCATCGTCAGGGACATCCGCTCCACATCCTCAATAGTTTATTGGTAGTGCTAAAAAGGTTTTATCCGTGATGATATGAAACACATTTGTGATTGAAAAAGTAATATATTGCCAGTTTATGTCGTCTTCTGTTCCTTTTTATCTTGTTCACTATTTTTAAAAAAAGTTAATCTTCACATCTATTTAAATTGTTGTTTTGGTTTTAAACAACGGGCAGGGTTTTACTTTTACTTTTCTGGAGGGTACAAGTAGGGCGGAGGGTCTTTGTTAAGGTAAATCTATTTTTTCTGAGAACTTGAGGCTTTGCTTTGCTCTAATAGCAAAATATATATACACCTTTAGTGTTTTGATGCTAATCAAAAAAAAGGATACATTGCTTGTTTCAATTGCCAGTGCGATCAATTTTTACTGAAACTATTATTAGATGGTCTTAATGAAAGTAGGTTGACGAGTTGAGTGCTTAATACTACCATAGTATTTTACTACTGGTGGTGACAAAACGTTCGAACTATCCTTCTAGACCTGCATATACTTTGAAGTTTAATGACAGGGTTAACTATTGTGCAGGTATTTATGTTTGAGCGTCTTATACTTGAGAAAATTAATTATCCAAAGAATAAAGATTGCAAAAGTTATATATTTAACAGAACGAGAGAATGATGTCGTTGAAGCCATGTAAGTTGGTGTTATGCCTATTACAAGAATAAGTTTTTTCTATCATTTCTTCTTTTTTTTTTGTGGAATTATTAAACTATAGCCTTATAGAGGTTATGGTTATGGAGTGTGCTGCATATTCGAAAACAAATGTGGTCATTACATTCTATGTTAGTAGTAGAACTTTGGACTTATTCTTACGGAATTATGGATGTTTCAATCAAGCATTTTTCAGCCTCATTCTACCAATCATACTGTGAATTGGTAAGCATGTGAAAGATAGCATAGATTGGACAGAAGACATGCGTCTAATAAAAAAAGTTTGTACTGAACTAAGAAAGAAAATATCAAAAGAGCATTACAGTACCAATTCAGAACTGGAGGATATGAAGCTTGAAGAAAATGACTAACAATTAATAGAAACTTCCAAAGTATTCTAATATAAAATGTATCTGGCGAAAGAATAGAGGCATTAGAGTCTCCCAAATTTTTCTAAGAGTTCAAAAAATAAGAGTATGATCACAAGATAGTAAGGCTGTACTCAAAACTTTTCTTTGTCTTAATATTATTGTTCAAATGGTTGGACAAGTAAGCGTGATGAATTTTCTCAGCAATTATTCATATGAAGCTATTAACCAAATTGAAAACGAACTGTTGATGCAATTATTTTTGCTGTCACTACGGCTATTGAAAAAGGGTTTAATCCATCATACTCAACTATTCCACCTTACTTCTGGAGAGACCTGAAAGAGTTGTACCTAGGCCCTAGGGGACATGTTCAATAGGACAGAGAATATTTTCCTATATGTAATTTTGTGTAAAATGATTTTCTGAAATATTTTGTACAAAAACATAGAATTTGCGTCCAGTTAATGTATTATATAATAAAGTTATTTCCACAAGATGCAAATAGATTATCCACCGAGGACTTTTCCATTTTGAATTCTATACGTTTGCAATATTTTTGTTATAATAACTTTTTACACTTTTATTGATTTACTTCTATTTGAATCTACGCTTATCATCTCTTCATGTTCTAATAATCTTAGTAGGTTTCCGGCTTTCAGAAACACAAGAATAGGTATAATTTATCCAACCTGGAACTTGCTTCAATTAATGTGATATTTATACTATTTCTACTTGAAGTTTCTCGCGTTAAAATTTTAAAAAGAAAAATACTTTACGTTTGGTGAATAGTACAGTCTTACATCTTACTTAATAGACTAAAAGATCACTAATTTATATAAAAACAAATGCATTTACGTCACAAATATATATTGGGTATTAGTAACATCTAGCTACTGCAACAACAAAATGACAAGTCTAGAAGATCTCGAGAACAGTTGTCCTACAATTACAGTTGAAGAACTTACGACAAATGGGTTATTAACGTCTTAGACATTTGACTATTTAACACAAAGAATAAAATACAAATGGTGGTTATTCATTACAACTTATATTAGTCGACGAAGAGGTAACTCTATTTTAATATTTGTTATATACATTATTTGAATATGGTTTGCTTTTTTTGGATATTCTTGATATTAGTCCTAACCATAGGGTACAAAAATACAACCACTCTTTAAACAAAGATGTCCATGCAACGAACAAGTCATTTAGGTGTGTGTACGCAAGTGGGCAAATAGGTATAGTGGGAGGGTGTTTTGGAGGTGGTGGGGTGTGGAGTTTTGGTAGTTGATGGAATTGCGTGTTGGATGATGTGGGGGGTGATTAGGGGAGTGGTGGGGATGGATTAATTGTGAAGGTGGTGTCATTGATTGTAGATGGGTTGACTGGGGTTGGTGTGTGATGCGTGTGGGGTGTTTGGGGTTGGGATGTTGTCTCCCTATCCTCCTAAGTTACTCATTATAAAGTAAAAATGAAATGCCCCTTAACCAAACTCTTATCCGTACAACGGAGCTCAAATATAATTTATGAACAACATAGAGGTCGTTGAGGACAAGAAGCCATTTAGAAGACTAAACATTTTCAAATGGATTTATTTTGTTTGATGAATCGAAAAAATCACTAATGGAAGTTTGTTTGGTAAATTCACTCAAATGTTGTTTTTTTGTAATAAATAAAATAAGTATTTTGTAAACATTTTTTGTAAAGATGTGTGGTGTATTTTTACTCACATAAAAGCACTAACTGGAGAAAGGACGAAGCATTAGACGTGAGGTAATCTGTAACGCCTGTTTAGTCGGTTTGAGCAGCAATTTTTATTCTGGAAAAATAGGCTGAGGCGACTGACCCCACGATGGACCATCACTGGGCGCGACGGACCGTCGCAGGTCTCGTTTCAAACACTTGGAAAATCTGAAATTTGGTACTGAAAATCGACATCTTAACGTCGTGACGGACGGCAGACGGACCGTCGCAGGCTCAACGTCCCGTCACAGGCCATCCACTTTTTTTTTTTTTTTTTTTAAAAAAAAAAAAATAAGTCTCTGTTGCATGGCGACGAACGAGCAAGGACTGACCGTCGCAGGCGCTACGCCCGTCACAGTG
>JAKWJA010002255.1:0-28219 GCA_027704765.1 Solanum habrochaites | reverse complement strand
CGGGGAAGCGCTTACCAGCCCCTTTACCGATACCCAGGGGAAGCCGGAATTAGACCAATAGGCACTGCTCTCGCCTGTGTAACAACAACAAAGTCCATACCGGAATTTCATTACCGATTCCTCTTAACCCTAAACGGAGACATGGTCAAAAGGAGCTCGGGAGACCTCGAGCGTAAATATACGCTACTCCTCAGGAGAGACTTAGGGCCACATTAACCCGAATTGAGGCGATCAAGAAAGTAAAGGCGTGGGCCTCTTAGTACCGCATACGAAGGCTCTGTGAGCCCTTCGGGGCGAAAACTGTTCGACGTCGAAACCGATTCTCAAAAACCCTCATATCACCGTCTTCAGAGAAGGACTTTCTCTATTCTATATCTATGCTAACTAGTCTTCACTTTTGATTCCAAAAATCCATCCATCTTACTTACTCAAAAGCTTTGAATATTCTACTAGAAATCTTGCTTCTAGCTTTGGGCACCTCTGACATAAACAGAAATAGCGTATATACAAGGCTAGCCCTTTCTCTCAAGCGTCTTGGTATTGGATCCGCTCTTCTGTTAACATGAACATGAATTAGATTCTATTCAAATTCTTTATTCTTAAGAGAATCCCCCACCCGAACCATTCTTAAGACCACCAAGCTCTCTCGAATGAATTCGACTCTTTCTGCTTTCGAGCTACACCGGGGGCAAAATCTTTTCCCCACTAAGACGTGCATCTTTATGGCTATATCGTCCTGAAGACGGATGCGACGGGAAGAAGTGGCATTTGGAAGTGTTGCTGACTTAACATTTAGGTTTCGGCATAACAAAGCTTGCACTGTCTTTTCGCACTTAGGCGCACAGCGTGCCATTGGTAATGATTCTACTACGGTGCCACAAATTCGCAAGCTGATCCTAAGTAATCGTTGTTGTTCATTGGATTCCGGAGGAACTACTTCGTTAGGATTGGGGAATTGCTGCGATTCTTCCTGAATAGCCTGGATTCTCCCGTCGAGAGTCACTTTGAAAGTATTACCTAAACTCTTCCGACTGAATATGATAAAGCCTATAAAACATAGAGCTACTATCATTTCTTCATTATAAATTGAGATCTTCTTCGAACTTGATGCACAAATAGATAGAATAGCAGCAAATAGCATCTTTCTAGCTTGCATATTCGTGGAACTCAATCTCATTTAGAAAGCCTGATCTCTATCTTTCAGCAACTGAACGGGAAGTGGTTTAAGAATAAGAAAGGACTTAGAAATCGAGCGCTCGCCCAGCGAGGAAAGGCCCTGACCCCTGCCAAACCAAGTATCAAAAGAAAGAAGAGAAAGGAAAGGAGAAGAGACACTTCGTATTTGGTAAATCTATAGGAGTCATCTTTAACTTGAATGCTATTAATAGATTTCTACAGCAATGTCCCTCGGACTGGAAAGTAATAACGAAAATAGCTAACCCAATTAAGAAGATTCGCCGCTGCCACCGTTGGAACCAATGAAGCAAATGATTGACCCATCATATCATCCGAAGAAACAGAAAATACCAAAAAGTTCGAATTCACAGCTAATAACATTGATTCAATTGGCATTGACATAATAGGAATATTTCGTCTATTAAGGAGGATTCCCCGAATACCTGAAATAGAGATAATCATAGAAAATGTGAAATATTTGATAGGATCCATTTCGGGAACGTAGAATGTAAGAGAAATTCAAATGTGAAACAATAGGTGAGCTCTTCTACTTGAAATATCCATTAATTAGGGAATGGAAAAAAATATTCTTTTTATTTTTTTAGTAACAAAATAAAAAGAAAAGTTCGGACCACCAAATGCGAGTTAGTAGCATAAAAAGAGGAGTGTTGTTATATGAATGAGAAACAACTACAACGGGTTTCGGATCCAATCGCTGTGAAAATCCATCAATGGCACGAATCTCAACGTCGTCAGGTGGGATTTGGGTGGACAAAATAATTCAAACTATGCATCAACGCACACACAGTTACTTTGCCCTAACCACACCACTTTTGAAAGGTCCTCACGGGGCCAAGAGTCTTTAACTGGGTTGAGTATTGGATATGACAGTAAGGATAATAAGTTCACAAGTTCTTCTCCCTGATAACATCGCTAGACCCACGTGCATGAGCGTGGCAAGCATCTGCCTTTACCCGACGTCCATGCTGGAGGCCACCGACTCAATGAGGAGAAGTGCGATGACTGCCCGGATTGGGCAAGCTGACGGACTCCCGTATGCATCCAGTTTCGTAGAATAGCTGTGATCACGAAATTTTTTCAATAACATGGCCCGATCATCGAGGCTATGAATTGCACATTATTTTTCAAACTTGATTGTGTGGGAGAGAAGTTCCATAATGAAATGGTTGATTGGATAGACTAGAAAAGGTATAATGCTGCCCGCTGAGCACACAAAGAGGGGAGCTCTTACCAGTCTCTCCTTTTTTTCCATTCCTTCAAAAGACCAGAGACAGTATATTCTTTCGCGTTTTGTTCTGGTAGAGAAGACCAACAATATCTTCTTTTGGGGTTAAGGTTTTCAACGGTGAATTGATATTCAATATCTTCTCCTTTGCGGCTGGATCGGAATGGAAGAAAGTAATGAAACCTGCGATGGAACTGAGAACCTCCTTTTACTTTCTCAATAAAAAAGCCTGTTTGATCTTGCCTTCGTTCGCTCAGATCTTGTTCAGTTCCACACAAGGGCTTCGGTTGTGTGTGCCTGAAATCTTCGGTGGAAGAAGAAGAAGCGGTGACACAGGCCACTACAATCTGTAGATCCCACCAAATTCATAAACCTGGCGGACTCTGCTCGATCGTTTGAATCAGTGATTCAACCGGCACACTAGATCGAGAGAATCTTCTCAAAAATATGCTCTTTGCTGATCACCAGTGATCACCGGCTCACTAGATCAGGATCACACCCATTCTCAGACAACCTGGTGGCTCGGTTTGATTGCACCCCCTGTAAGCTTCATCTTGATACAAAAGTTCTGGGAGAATCGGTTCCCAAGGTCTCTGCATCCCACCAAAGAATCCATTTTCTTGCTGAGAGCGTAAAACTTCAGATGTTAGGGCGTTTCCTAATACTACATAAGAAAAAAAATCTGGAATTCGATCTGGAAATAATGCGACCTCAAGCTCATCAGTACCATGTGGTTTTGTGTACACGACTCACAGAGTGTCATTGCACAGCGATCTTGTTTTTGACCGACGCGGTTCAAGTGCTCGAAGTCATACATAATCGATTTTCCATTTCTTTATTTATGCATCGCTAGGTTCAGTCTATTAACAATTTTTCTGCAAATCTCATCATTTTTCCGCTTTGGACTAATGATTGGGCCTGCAGTGGCATTAGCAACCTAGGGTGATACCAGGGGACCTAATGCCTTGACTTGCTTTTTTTTCTTTTATGATCTTTTGATACGGTTCTTTTTTGATTACGTTTGGTCTCGTTTAGAGTATCAGGTCTGAAGTCACTAATAAGTCCAACTCGTGGAGAATGCGTTTGGCTTATAGTAGTATAGTCTTGTTGAGATCTTGCGCCCCTTACATTCTTCAGTTAAAAGGCCGAGCCCCCCACAACGGTTATTTGATGTACGCCAAAACATAGCTTTAAGAGGGCTCCTTACTAGATTAAGGGCGCGTAAAGAAAACGGCAGGAAGAAAAGAAAGAACATTAAGAGAGGAGACATAAACGAAGTAGACAGTTCTCACTTCACTTTAGCTTTTAGTAGTAAGCAGCAGACCGCGCCCGGTCTCAGGAAATGAAAATGTGTATACCGGTAAAACTATGACCGCGCATTTCATCTACGGGGGGAGTGGACCAGGGCACAGTTGCTTAGTCTTTTTCTAAGCCACTCTGATGTGCGGAAGCGCATGGTTTGAGACAGGTCGCAGTGAAAGACAGAGTAATATTTATATACAAATTCAAACGCTTTCCTTGTGGGCGAGTGGTGGGGGGTCCCTGCGGAAGGCCCCAGTGCTTAAAGACGTACACCAGGGTTCCCTTCTCACATCCACGATTAGCATAGTGAAACAGTAAATGCCAGCCGTATTAGCTCATCAACTCGACCTAACGCACAACCTCACTATATAGGTGCGGACTTGGCCGGGCCGTACGGTTATCACTTGACTAACAGCGGCCGAGAAAGGAGGGAGATGTAAGGTTAAAGGCTGTTAGCAAATGTTGACGGGCTTGAATGGTTCGTTTTTAATCTTATCTGATTGAAAAAGGGAAAAATAAGGAAGAGAGTCGAGGGGTCATCACTCCCTACGGGGCACAGTCGCAGCAACGTTGCGCTTCCCTTCTGCTGAAACGACCATGGCTGGTGAATCGCTCCTCGCACTTTGCTACTATGGCGCGTCTATTCGAGACTAGAAACCGGGCTTGCGGATTCTCCTTCAGGCACCGTGTGAGTAGGGAGTTGAATAGAAAACTCTATTTGGGGCCTCACACATGTGCAGACGGGAACCTATTACTCCTCTCCAGGGCTCGCACTCCCGCTGAGCTATGCCCAAAGCTTTAAAACAGCAATCCACTTTGGGACGAGGGATTGGGAGGCCTACCAACAGCAGGCTCGGGTGCGGAGAAACGGTATCCATGCCTGCTTGCCCGACCCCCATCAATACGTGGTTTAATTCAATCACGCGCGAAGTTACATACAAGGAATGTATCATGATGCAGAGATTCAAAGCTTTGTCAGTCTTGGAATGCCCAGTTTCCTGTTCTTTCTTGCGGGTCCTTAATAGAACTCAAGAACTAGGTTACCGTTTCTTTCTGTACGAATAAACTATATCTTTTTTTCTTCCTCAGAGATTGAATTGAAAAAGTCGACTAGGAATGTGATGGATGGAGAAGGGTATATGATGCTCAAACACATGCACCAGTCGACATATAGTATGAAAGAGAAGGCAGTTTCTCCTTTAAAAGGCAAGAAGTGGACCCGCCTCTGGGTTGACGAGGACCTTCCATTTCGCAATTAAGTCAATAGGAGTTGGAGAGATAATCAAGGACGACATTCCATGTCGGTCAATAGCAGTATCTTTTTGTGGGCAAAGGACGGGTTTGAACGATAGAGGTAGCAGGACGATGACCAAAATCTACCAGACAACACCTCACTTCTATAGGAAGTAGAGTAGTAGCGACCCCTTAGGTTTTCTGACTTTTTGTCTCCCGTATTCGAAAAACGCGAGAAAAATTCCGAAAAAAGGAAAAAGAAAGGTGGTGGAGGGTCAAATCCGCATCTTTGCGTCCGTTTACTTACTCGAAGGAGATGGGTGTGAGGTGTCCGAATTACATGATTGGTTTTAATGGGACACGTTTCTAAACAGCATCTGTAAGATTATCGAGGGCTTACTAAGACCGGAATGTCGAAGTCGATCAAAAATCTGAAAAACTTTTGGATAATTTTTCTTAGAGAAGGAGTGAACTACCTATAGATTTGTATCGTGTAAAGATGCACGGACGTTAAGGGAAAGCTGGAATCCAATTCAAGGAAACTGAAAAGAACTTACCACTTCGGCACAATTTAGGGAGCTGATGCTTCCCCCCGTTCTCTCTTCTTTAGATAGATGATGAAGCAAATCCCTAAAGTCAACGTAGTCATGTGAAAGCACTCTATGTTTTTTTCCGTTCAAGAATATAGCTTGATGGTGAAAGATGGGGTGAGTCCCTTATAAGTCTTCCTTTCTTATCTTTTCTTCCTATTAGTAGCTTGGGATTTGAGGAGAAAGCCGCCCAATAGCGCGTATGGCGCCACCAATGTGTGTGGGTAGACCGAAATGGTCCGCGAAGCCGGTCAAAGGTTTAGCGCTAACTAGAGCAGTCAAAAACTACGAGAAGGGCGCGAAGAAAGTTTTTGTGAATGAGTAGAGAGAGATTTGCAAAATCAGACTTCCAGTTGGTGTTTGCCCGCGTGTTAAGAAGGCCAAGAGACAGAGACCGCCCCATGGCTTCGCCCTAATCCCATCTAAGGCTTAATAAGATATGAGATTAGTCTCGACAAATTAGTTCTCGAATGATTCATCGATGGAATTAGGGGCCTATGTGTATGAAAATTTCTGGTGATTCCCATTCTTTCTTCGAGAAGGCATACCACCGCATCGATGCAGGAACTCCAAAGAAGGGCTAGAAAGTAGAAAAAGGGAAAGCGGCCACTTAATCTTCTTAATAAGCTCCATTTCTTTGTTCCTGAGCGGAAGCGCTCAGCCCCTGATAAATCGCATTTCTAATCCTTGCGTCCGGGATAATGAGCGGTTCGGCTCTTTAGAGTATAGCTCTCTACTGGGGGTCTAGCGATAAGAGGACACCGGCCCGTGTTGGTAAGGGGGAACTAAGGAGTTCGTGCTTGCAAGGAAGCGTGTGCACGGTGGGTGAACGCACGATCACCAGACCAAGCTAGTCACTGTGGAAAAGTCGAGGGATGTATCAAATCCCCGAGCTTCCGGGCCCTTGAGAACGACTTTGCCGGACTTTCTTTGGCCCCTTTAGATTAGTGAGTAGGGGCCCAAAGAGGTCCGTGGTTTCAAGTTTAGGGTTTTCACTTTCCCAGCGTCCCAGCTCTCGAATGACTAGGACCGCCTATCGATTGGTTGTGATTACCTCCTTCAGCCGGAGGCGGAACCGGATCCCCCTGAAACCAATCCTGGATAGAGTAAGGAAGGCGAAGGGGAACGGGAGTTTTCGCACTCCCTAAGAGTATAAAGAGGAGGAGTGTCACCCCAACCAAACTAGACGCACGCATCAAGCGTTCTGCCAAAACGAGCGGAGTGCGATCGGTCAAGAAAGGGGATTCAGCCCCGGCAAATGCATTTGCGTGAAGGACGCGCGGACTATGTGGCCGGTAACGTAAAAGATAGGCCGGCAGCGTAGCCAACTGCGCTTTTTAACGAGGTTTGGTTAAGCGTGACCTAGAAAACGGAAACAGCGAGAGGAACTGGGGTGGGGGTCTCATCGAACGGAAGTTCGTCGAAGATGGAGGACCCGGTTCGGCACGGAACTAAGAAAGGGTTTGGGGGGGGCACGTTGGTCAAAGGAAAGGGGAAGTCCTGCTTCCGGACGGAGCCGTATGAAGGCGAGAGTGTCACAGTACGGAGTCCTTTGAAAGGGTGTGATACCACCACCTATCAGCCGACAGCGGTCCACGGAGGGCATCCTACTCACCTGGTCTATGCACATCGCTTCTCAATGAGGGAGGTGGCCCCCGCCTATACTAGATCTTCCCATTTCCAATGAAGATCCGGGCTCGATTTGGTTTAGGTCAAGGTTTTCGGGTGATTCTTTTTCTGTTCATATTATATGGGTCCGTGCAGAATTTCCAACGATATCGTATTGATCAATCAATGGGACTTGCCGGAAAAGTGTTATTGCCTATATCATTAGCTCGGGATAGTCCCCGTTTCTGGCTGTTTTAGTCAACATTTCAATGGCTCCCGTAATTGGTGCGAGGAATTGCCCTATTGATAATGGTGGTAGCGGGCTAGCCCCCGCACGGGAAAATGCCCCCGCGTAAGTTTCCTTTGTCAGTCTGGGGAAAAAAAAAAAAAGAATTTTTTAAAGCAAAGAAAGCGTAAATCGCCTTTTTTGTCATGCTTTCCGTTGCCGCAACTAACAACTGAAATCGTTCACCATCTTCACTACTCGTCAGGTTGACGGATGAAGTTAGTTAAGCTGTATTGGGGAATTCTTTTTTCTCTAATCAATCAGAATGCTCCCAATAAAAGTAAAACGACCCTTCTCTGTATATTTTTAAAGATAGCTAAGAAAAGAGGTGAAGTCCTGGTATACATGTATGGAAAGCAAGAAGTTGTCGCCGGCCAGTACCTTCCAATCGCACCCGCCGAACATTTTTTTTAATACACGACTTTTATTGCTGAGTTGCTGGGACCAAGGTTTCAAGCCTAAACCATCGCACCAGTATCGAGACGGCATAGAGGGAAATTTGGAGAGTCTATTGTTATCGAGACTGCCAAAAGAGGTTTCCCTGTACGAGGCCGTTACGAGAGGGAGAGCGACTATATACTACGCGCATTGAAATATTATTACAGTATAGGGGGACGGGCGGAGGATATCTTTAAAAAGCCAAAGAAAGACGCGCGTACAGACGACCCCGACCAAACTGAACAATTAGATCTAAGTGACCAAACTGAACAATTAGATCTAAGTGACCAAACTGAACAATTAGATCTAATAAGTGGCCCACCTGAACAAGTGGATCTAGTGAAAGATCTCGTCAGCCAACATGAACATTAGAAATAAGTGGCCCATTTTCACAATTAGAAATAAGTGGGCCCAACCGAACATATTTGAGATGGTGCCCACTTGATGGATTTTCCTATTGGAAACTTGTATTTTTCATCCAAAATCCCCATATTTTTTTTTTAGCTACTTACACTATCAGTTGTGGCCTACTTTTTCTTTTATTTTGTTACTAAAAAAATGAAAAAGAATATTTCTTCCATATCCATAATTAATGGATATTTCAAGTAGAAGAGCTCACCTATTGTTTCACATTTGAATTTCTCTTACATTCTACGTTCCCGAAATGGATCCTATCAAATATTTCACATTTTCTATGATTATCTCTATTTCAGGTATTCGGGGAATCCTCCTTAATAGACGAAATATTCCTATTATGTCAATGCCAATTGAATCAATGTTATTAGCTGTGAATTCGAACTTTTTGGTATTTTCGTTTCTCGGATGATTATGATGGTCAGATCATTGCTTCATTTGTCTCAGCCAACTGTGGGCAGCTGGGATTCTGCTTATGGACCGGTTAGCTATTTCGTGTTATTACTTTTCACGGAGTCCGGGGGACTAGCTGTAGAATCTATGTTAAGAGCATTCAAGGTTGTAAGAGTAGCAGTGCAACTCTAGACTAGAGAGGGAGCGATAGTACAAAAATACGGAAGGTCTCTTTCTTCGTTCCTCTGGTGCTTAATTTTGGGGTTACTTGGTGTATGGCGAGGGTCAGGCCTTTCTCGTGGGCGAGCGCTCTTCTAAAGGTCCTTTCTATCTTAAAAGCCAATTCCCGTTCCAGTCTTGAAAGATAGAGATTCAGGCTTTTAAATGAGATTGAGTTCCACGAATAGCAAGCATAGACGATGGTTATGGGGGCTATGTGTGCTATTCTAGCTAGTGTGCAATCAAGTTCGAAGAAGGATTATCAATTATAATGAAGAAATGATAGTAGCTCATGTCTTTATTAGGCTTTATAATATTCAGTCGACGAGTTTAGGTAATACTTTCAAAGTGACTCTCGACGGGAGAATCCAGGCTATTAAGGAAGATCGCAGCAATTCCCCAATCCTAAACGGAAGTAGTTCTGCCGGAAGCCATGAACAACAACGATATTGATCAGCTTGCGAATTTGTGGCCACTCGTAGTAGAATCATTACAATGGCACCTGTGGCCTATAGTGCGAAAAAGACAGTGCAAGCTTTGTTATTGCCGAAAAAACCGAAATGTTAAGTCAGCAAACACTGTCCAAATGCCACTGGCGAGGTTTAGTACTTGCCAGGAACACCGGGGTCGACATCCGTCTTCGATACACGATATTTAGCCATTGACGATGCACGTACGTCTAGTTGGGGAAAAGATTTTGCCCCGGGTGTAGCTCGAAAGCAGGACCAGCGGTTGGTCGACACTGTCATCATCAGCGGAGAGGCTTGGTGGTCGTACGACTGGTTCGCGGTGGGGATTCGTCTTAAGAATAACGAATTGAATAGAATCTAATTGCATGTTCAGCGTCTAGATATAGACCCGGGAACAGCTGAGCGGATCAATTACCCAAGACCGCTTGAGCAGGAAAGGGCTAGCGCGTAGTTGTACTCGATATTTCTGTTTTTAGTCAGATAGGGTTTGCCCAACGCTAGAGAAGTAACAGGGAGTTTTATAGTAGAATATTCACAAGCTTGTGAGTAAGTAAGAGGGATGGATTGGAAGGCAAGTGGAAAGAACTAGTTGCTAGAGATCGATTTAGAGAAAGTCCTTTCTCTGGACGACGTGATATTAGGGTTTTGAGACTCGGTTCTGACGTCACTGAAACAGGTTTCGACCCGAAAGGCTCCACAGAGCTGTCGTATGCGGGTACACGAGCCCGACTTTCTTCTTGATCGTCTCATTCGGGTTAAGATGTGGTAAAAGTCTCTACGAGGGTAGCGTATTATTACGCTCGAGGGCTTCGGCCTCCTGTTGTACAATGTCTCGTTTTAGGGGTTAAGAATAAGGTAATGAAATCCGGTATGGACTTTTGTTGTTGTTACGACGGAGGAGAGCAGTGCCCTAGTGTCTAATTCTGGCTTCGCCGTAATCCCTTGGTCTCGGTTAAAGGGGCTGGTAAGCGCTTCCCGAATAGATTCCTTTTCTTCCCGACCACGAACACCGGGAAACCCTGGCTTCACTGTGTCGTAGTAAGACCCCCCCTCTATAAGCTTCCCATCACTCTGATGAAACCTCTTTCCGCCTGTTCTCTCGAGTTCAGACAGATTCGTGCACCCTTATGCCTTAAGTCGTTGCCGCTAAAGGCAGCATTCAAAGACCTATATTGTCCTACGGCAAGAGGACGGACCGCCTAAGAGGCACCTCTGCTCCTCCCCTCCACCCGGTGACGTTGTAACACCCCAGAACACACACGAGACGAGACCTGGAAATCCAACTTCGGTGTCATTCTGATCAGGAACTTCACTCTCTGAGATTTATTAGACCGGCCTATACAGGGGGATCGGGTAGCACACCATTATTTGCCCAGAATACAGACAATGACCGGTTCGGGAGTAACGAGAGACTTGGACTGACGGTATTCACGAGCAGATGACAAGCATTGAGTGAAAGAAGGGTCTTATGTTACCATTTGGTGGGTAAAGAAGATGTTGTGTTATCCATTCCCCAAACCCATTCAGCTTTCAGATTGGGTTGGTGTTTCCGATATAGGCGAGAGGTGTGAAGCCCCAGCCGTAATAAAGAACACTGAACAAATTGGCAAAATGATAGATTCCAAAAAATAAGTAAAAGAGAAGAAAGCCAGCTCCTAATTGACAAGGACGAGCTTTTTCACGACGGAAAGCTTCGCGCCCAAATGCTTGTATATCGATCGCAAAGAAGCAAGCTGCAAAAAGCTAGCAGTTGGTTCTTCCCTTCCTATCCCATCTATCTATAAGATTTGCTTGATTCGCCCCCATCTAAAGGACGGACTAAGCTCGGGCGACTCCGTTCCCATTTCACGGAGGCATCGCATGAGACACCCTTGAATCGTCGGATTACCAACTTAAGGACGAGAGTCCCCCGTATTCCATTTCATTGGCATGAATAGATCTTCACGGATTGCGCGGGGTCCCGGACCGAAGAATTTCCAAATGAATTGAAAAAGAATATCCATATAACGGCCCAGACGTGTAACCTGTGCGGAGCCAGCCTACACTTTGCCTGACAAAAAACTGCTTCGCATTGTGAAGCATGCCGTGATTAGGGGTTCCTAGTCTCATCGCTCGAAAAGGTTTTTTTTCTCCAGGATTATCTCTCAAACTTTCACCTGCTATAAGACTGATCAACGAGGTCTAAGTCATTCGATGAGCGCGCACGGACAGTGGAGGAGAAGAGTGTACCCTTTTTTCAGTTAGTCTTAATAGTTTAATAATTCAAAACTAGTCGCGTAACCCCTTCATGGGAGGGGGCCTAACAAAAGAGGCGCTCAGGGGGGAATAGTCAGGCGCCAAACTCATTGGGCAATGGCTAGCCAGACAAACATTTCGGCAGTCTTGTGTTGCTTGCTTTGTGCACGGCACAGAAGAATTCGAAGGCTGTCGGCAGAGGCCGGCAACTTCCGGGAAGGGCCGCGTACTAGCCATAACGGAGGTCAGACCCAACAAACTCTATTAGTATAAGCGGAGGCAGGACGTTGGCCAGATCGGACTTTCCACACCCAACCGCCCTGGGTTAGTTGTCCGAATCAACTGCATCGTAAGCTGCTATATGCTCTGGCCACTACCTGAAATGAAAAAGAAA
This sequence comes from Solanum habrochaites, assembly GCA_027704765.1. Lineage (NCBI taxonomy): Eukaryota > Viridiplantae > Streptophyta > Magnoliopsida > Solanales > Solanaceae > Solanum > Solanum habrochaites. The sequence goes on along the minus strand of JAKWJA010002255.1, from coordinate 16,215 downwards.
TCTTCCTCAACCCTTCAACCTTAGATGTCCAGTGGTGGCAACTTCAACCCGTGCAATCCTTTGGTTGTGAGGCCCCGCTAGAGGGAGGCGGCTAAGGGAAGGGCTGCGTTAATATGCCTCGCCTTTCAGGGTTTGGAAACCCTTCTGTTTGCGCAGCCAATGGATAATCCAATCTGATTTCTAAAACGGAAGTGAGCACAGGTGATGGAGGACCCACTTTTCCCGCATCCCTCTCCCCACGAGCCGAGAACACCAGAGATGCACAGCCACGGGGGCCTGTCTAACGAACGACCGACTGTCCGATTCTTCACTTTCAAGGAGTTAGGTAGTCGCTGCCAACCCTACCTATATAAAGAAAAAGAATCGATCACTAGGGGTCACGAGACACAACGGATTTACCTAGCTGCCTATACTTAGGCAATTATCAACGCTCATGCGGCCCATTCTCCCGACCTTTTAAGATTTCAATAAAGCCGTCTTAGCAGTGGGAAGCAGCAACGGTCTGTTGGAAAGTGCCTGCATAAGTTGTGCATCCTCAAAAAAAGACTTTCTGGGGAGGACGGCGCGTCAAGTCGAGTTTCCTGTAGTGTCCCTTCCAAGCATCCTTCTAACTTCCCTATTCAAAGGAAGAAAGCAAGAAAGGTCGAAAGATCTCTTTCGAGAGCCTCTTTGTTGGGCTAGGCGCGGCCCCAATCGCAAGGTCTAAGAATCCAAGATCCCCCATTAGCCTGTTCAGCAGGAGGAATGGCTGGAGGGTAGCATCAGGATTTCCTTGATCCATCTCAAGATCTAAGGACCCCATTACCAAACGCTCCCGCCGTGAAATAGGCACTAACCATTCTGGGCTGGAAAAAAATAATATAACTGTCCATTAAAACAAATCATTGCTGTGTGTTTCGTCTCGTTGATATAAAATGCAAACGACATGACTTACTAGCCACGTATATCCCCGAAACAACCACATTTCACAAACGATAGTGTTAGAAATGAAAACAAAAATGAGACCTCTATTGTTTTTTACTATATGTGATGTTTTGGGATTCTTATAGTTTTCTATTATATAATACATTGGACATAGAGAAACAAAATAATGACCCCAAAACAAAAAGGAAAAGGAAAAAAGGAATCGAATCTCACTCATTTTCAGGTTAAGGATTTACTTAGATCGCTCCTTGCTCGCGGTAGCGGACATCCCAATAAATAAGAAAAAGCGTTATCGATTGGAATCGTGACTTAAGCCTCTTCTTAAGGGCCTTTAAGACCGGCCATTATCGGACCTCTTCTTATGCTTTTTTTTTCACCGGGCTTGGATCGACGGAAAGAAGGCTTGAAAGGCCCAGAGTCTCATTTGTAGGAATTGGGGATGGGCACGTGCATGTAGGCTGGGTCTTCTTAACGTGCGTCATTGACGATCAGTGCAGGATGTCATGAGTCCATGGGCATAGGCTTAGGCCATTTTTGTAAGTGGGCAGTCTTTGGGCAGGCTGAGATTCCAATTAAGGGAGCAGCAGTTATAAATCGACTGTGGTGGTCACGCTATCGTAGATTATGGGGATGATAATCAATATACGGAAAGACGCTAGGCAAAAAGGGTTAGTAAGAATAGAATTGTTTAGATTTCCTGTATCGGAGAGAGAAGCGAGTCGGGGGATGAGGGAATGGTTCTAGGCTTTCTCAGATAATGCGGGTTACAAGTGAAGCTATCGCGCTAAGGCGGAAGGCTCTGTTCGGTCGATAGGGTGGAAGGGCTCAGAACAAGAGGATAAAGGACAAGGGGGCGGAAGCTTTAGCTTATTAAGTTCCTTATTAAGGTAAGGATAAGATAAAGAGAGGAAATATATATTATAAATATTATTAGTTAGCTAGTGAACAATAGCAAAGAAAGTGAAAGAAGTAAATCAAGCCATCATCTGAAAAAAGCCTTTTTGCGTTATTAAACTTCTCGTAACTAGAAGGAGAAAGCCCTTTTCAGCAGGCTTCCAGGTTCGCAACAGGCTTCAGGTCCTCAACTATACTCGTCCTCTTACTTTTCCCAGCGGAAGGCAGAAGAACTTTGACTAGAGCAAAAACCCGGAGCGTTGACTTTAACTGGAAGAGCAGAGCAAATAAAGCCCTACTTGACGAGCAGAGCAGCGAAATAAAGACGATCTTCCAAAACGGGAGAAGTCTGTTTCTCTTTAATGAGAAAGGCAGATACAAATGTTGAAGAACTTTCATTTTAACTAAGCTTTCCTTACTTTTCAACTTTCAGTACAGGTCTCTCCGCTATCTAGTTAGTCTCGGCACGCTGTTGGTGCTTATGTTGTCCGTGGGAAGGCAGTGGACAGAGGAAAGAAAGTAGCTGTCGAATTGCTTTGAAAAAAACAGTTGAATCAAATCATGGTGGGATAAAAAAAAGGAAAGAGTGACTGCGCCGCTCGATGATCGGATGCCGCCCATCTTCCGCTTCAGGGCTTGATCCGTATTCGAGGATCCTCCTTTGTTGGTCCTTCTTCACTAAGGGTCTCACCTTTCCTAGTAGTAGTAGGTCGCGCGAGGGACTTTTCTATCGCTTGCCCTTCCACAAACCCACATTATAAGGTAGGTGGGTTTGTTATTTTCATTGATCCCCAAATTTTCGACCAGAGCACCGTTGTCTGCGAGAAAAATTTCCCATTCTTCTCGAAATTGAAAAAAAAAAAATAGGGTCCAGACCCACAAATGAAATAGGAGCGAGGCGAGGGTCCTTCATTAAATGGGGGAAAAGAGGGGTGGTCTTGTTCTGGGGGGGCCGCCTTGCGCAGCTTTAGAAAGGAGAGAATGACTTTCTGAAATTCTCTCCAACCCTTTCTATCTATCTTTAGAAGTAGGGCGAGAGAAAGTCAATATGATATTTGCGTTGGTTTTTCCAACGAAACTAAGCACTTTTCTTCTTTCTCATTCGGAAGGCTCAGTCCCACACCCTGACTTCAATGATGGGAACAACCTCCGCACTCCGGCGCTCCACTGAACAACAGTTCTCCGCCTTACTATATTTAGAATAGTGGTCGATCCTTCGGGAGTTACATTCGTAACAACATTACATGTTATGTTCACGCGGATGGAGAGGGATTCGAACCCCCGGTATTTCTAAAAATACTTCGGTTTTCAAGACCGACTCTTTCAACCGCTCAGACATCCATCCCCTTCGCGCTTCGCCCGCCCTATCCATCCGCGCGCTTTGCAGTAGGGCTTAGCTATGTGTTCGCTACGGCGTGCCTGCGCCTATCGCTGATCATTGCCTGCCGGGTTTAGCGAAAACTTTTTCCGGTAGTACGGAATCGCTACGCTTCGCCTCTTTCTATATGATAATATGCATCTTGGTTGCTGCGCTCCCTGCGGTTAATAGCAAGAGAGTGAATAACGAATGATCCTCCAAACTCAAAGAGTGATTGAGTCCGACTCAAGCGAGTAAGTGAAAGGCGTGGCAAGAGAGCGAGTTCGACTCGCGAACGATCAGCAAGTGAAGGACCGATCCTTTTGCGCCAATACTGTTGCGAAGACTGGGGGTACTTGGCGCTCACGAAGAACATATAACTACGGTTTGCCCGTCACCCTCCGCTCTTTTTTGAAGCCCTTCATCAATTTCTCTGTTCTAGTTGCTCCTCCATCAGAACACTGAACGCCCAGCTTCGCATAGCAGCTCTCTCCCCACCCACCCGCATAAGTTGTGGAATCTGGATCCCTTTGCATCGAGCACCAATTCTTTAGATAGACGGGTGTTCTTGACTCTATGTGATCATTCATAACCTAAGGGCCTTTCTACTATAAGAACTACTATGGAGAGACTAAGCTTCTATTTGTCCAGAGATTTGACTCTCTTTACTGTGCTTAGCGTCCTACTAGTAAGAAGCTGTTCCCGAGCCAGGTTCCCTTGATCCATCGTGTATCCTAGCCGGGCCTAAATGGATGAAATAATAGCCGCCCGGGTAGACTTCAAAGAGCTCTGCTCTGCCTATCCTCACTACTCTGGGGGTCATAGAAAGATTACGAACCGCCTACTCTTTAAAGGGTTGGGGTGGCTTATATTGTTTTTTTTGAAATGAAAGTCGGCTTGTCCGCACTATAACAAACAGCAATCCCTCCCCTTCGTTTACCTACTTTTACGAATCGCTTCGGTAATACCTCAATACAGACAAGCGCAGGACAGGATAAACAATAAAAACCGGGCTATCGCCCTATCTAAGCGCCTTCCCCTCTCCTCTCGGAAGTAATCTTTAAATCTATTTTCAGTTCTGTGTCCTGTCGCTTATCGCCCTATTCTCTCTCACTTGCCCTATCCCTTTCTAGATGAGGGGGAGTCACCCTTAGCAGTAGCTTCCAACACTTAAGATTGAACCTCCTCAAGGTGCCAGATATGAATGTTTTCTTAAATTTCATACGGACTACTTACTTACCTAAAGTTTCACTTGTTTTGCTTACCAAAAAGAGTGACTTAGGAACTGACTCTAATGCATATCTCTCTCTCTCAATACAAAGTCAATAAGGGATTCCTTGGATAAGTGGAAAAATGCTCAAAAAATCCTTTCCTTTCATTTCTCTTTGAAGGCCTTTGTCCTACTTATAGTATCAGTCCTCCAGCCTATACTTGTGTTTTTATTAACCAAGAACACATGCACTTTGTTGGCACTCAAAAAAAAGGTTATTCAATCCACTAGTGCAACTGAAGGTGCGCAGCCTCTTCTGAACCGGAACAAGAAAGAGCTCATAACCACTGCTTGTGAACAGCTCTCCTCAACTTAAGGCGCACCTACTCTTACTAGAAGTCTAGTCTCTCTAAGGTCCAGTTTCGATCTCTAACTAACTTACTTAATAGGCCAGGCCGGCCGGAAGAGAGATATTCAGAAAACCCGATTTCCTGTCTTAAGAACCTGACTCAAAAGAGAAAAGAAGACCGGACTAAAAGAGATCTCACTTTCGACGATTGAACTTGACTTTTATATCCAGATTGGAACTGGACTTAAACGTCTTTGGAATCCTGCTTAGGGCCGGCTTTTACACTTTCAGATAGGCGTCGACTTGCACTTGCAATCTAGAATTTGACTTTCCGAAATCCTTAGCTCCTGGCTTCTATTCACATAGGCCAGTCATAGAATAAACGTTCAACTCCCTAAACACGTGTAATTGATATAGTCAGATCAGATCAGTGGCCTTGGGGAAAGCCTACCTTCAGGAGAAGATTACCGAAGGATTTTTCAAACCGGTCCTCTTCCGCTTACCAAGAGTATTTAGGGACAGGGGCGTTCAGCCACTTGACTCTAAGGAAAGGGGGCCTTGCGGCCAACGCTTGCTGACGACGGAACTCTCGTCAATTAAAAGGTCCCTCGCCTTGGACTTAGTTTTGGAAAATGTAGGTGTTCTGCATGTCCCTTGCTTGCCGAACAATTGTTTAGTAGGGCGGAGGTTCATTTCCATCACGTTTACCGTGGCCCCAGACTTCACTCTTGTCAAACACTTGTATACTTTCTAAATAGTCTGGCATGCCCCTGTCCCTGTCTCCAAGTGTGTGATCCACCGATTCACTGAGTGACTTTTTCTTACCGCTGCGCTGGAGTCCCTATCTCTTAAAGGGTTGGTGTGGCAGACTTCCCCCTTGTTTGCCGATTGAGGAAAGCCTTATATGGCTTCAAACAAGCGAGAAAGGCCCTTTCTATCTTATTAGTCAAGCGCGCTAGCTGCAATCAAAAAACAGCGCTAACGAGCAAGAAAGGGGATGCGCTAAGGCGCAACGGCGTTCGCGCAGCAGCTGCGCCCTTGCTTCTTGCTTTCGAGTCCGGACGTGCTGGGTAGTGCAAGTGGCCGTGAAGTTTTAAATAAGACTTGTGTTAAGCAAGCAGAGTAGTCAAGCCAAAAAAGCAAGAAGCGGTTTTCGTTCGATCGACGGAATCAATCGTACTTTCACTGCTGTGGACCGGCTTTCATAAAGCACCTTTGGGCAGCAGCTACTATTGGGATCCAATTTCGAGATCAATTCGACAATGAAACTCTTTAAGCAATGATCTTATCTATGTCATTTCTCTTGACGCGATACAAAAGACGACTTTCGAGAGTCACTTAGCCCCTTGACCTCTTTTCTCAAAAAAGACGCTGTGCGGGCAAGTCGATCAAAGTCAGAGCGGGGAGGGAATGTTTATTTACAGTTGTTGTAGTACGACTTTTCATTTCCTGTTCGGTCTTTCAATAAGTAGTCAGCTGCGGGCGTAGTCAGACTTTAACCATTGGATTGTAAGCAGCGTTGGATAAGGCACCAGTCAACCTGGCAAGCACCGGTAGTATCAGGCGTTGTCAATCAATACAATGTTCTTAGTCTGACTTTTAGCGGTAGTCAGCTGTCCTCGTTCTCCTCTTTGAATTGCCCTATTGAGTCAGGGTCGGTGCTTGCAAAAATGTCTATCCGACGGGGTCAGGTACCAGTAAGTTACAATAGTACAGGGGGGCTGGACACCTAGTTTGCGAGTGTGAATTGGGAAAAAAAAAAACCCAACTGGACCTATCAGCCACGAACGTTTGTGGTTCTGAGAGGACCCTGAACACGAAGAGGCAAAGATGCCAGATCGGACCTGCTTACCGTAAGAGATTGCTCCGGAATGAGTGTTTTTGTGGGAAGCAAAGCCCGAGAGGGTTGTAGTCAAGGAGAAGAACTCCGAGGAGAGGTGATTTTGGCTCATAGAAGCCTGAGGATCCTGGAAGAGAGGGTCCAACCATAGTGGCAGTGACTGGGGGACTGTTTTCTGTGATTAAACCAATGACTTCAAACCTCAGGACCAAAAAGAGTGAACCTGAGAAGAGCAGTAAGCGTGAAGCTTTCCAGTACTGGTGCTATTGACCTTAAAGGTGGGCAAGATCCTCCCCTGGTTCGAATCACCCTGAATAAAGTGGGGAACAGATGCAAAACAATATCATAAATGTTTGAATTCTAAGGAAGAGTGGGTCCCCCTTCCCGGCTTAATGCGCCTTTATTTATATTCTTTCTACTTTTGAATTAGGAGAATCTTTCTAAAAAAATCTCTCTGGCAAAACGCAATTCGTCGAGTTCAATTCAAGGTGCACCTTGCTTTTTTTTCAGGTAGCTTTTTCTTACGCCTATTTAGCTAGTGGGGCATTGGTCATAGCCGAAATTCGTCGAAGGGATAAAACCAAAATAAAGAAGAGAAAGAAAGGGAAGTTTTTTCTTTCTTTCAATCCAAATAAGAGAACAAAGAAAGCACTCAAAAATGAAAGTTAGATAAAGAAGTGTTAGTAAGAACTAGCACTAGACTTCTTCCCCCCTTTCTTTTCGACTTTTTCTCTCTCCTTTTGTTTGTGCTTCCACCCGGGCTTTTCATTCTGTTTTATAGAGACCCGAGGAAATTCTATATAATAATAAATGTAGAAAGGTGGGGGTGAGGTACTTTCCCCGGCATACGGAAAGAAAATCCAGGATGACGGCTTTCAAAAGACGAGTAAGGGACGGGGAGAGGGCGACTGAAAAGGAGGCTCGACCTACAGGGAGAGGGAGGCTCTCGAAACCAAACGAGACTAGAAAGAACATGGGAATTAGCACCATTCATATGAGTGCTTTTGTTTTGTCTCTTCGAGACAACAAAACAAAAGGACAGCCCTCTCTATATCTCGGTCTCGGTTTAGCATCATATATCGCTGAGCATTTTTTTTTTAGAAAGTCCGTATAACTTCAAAAGAATCATTCTTTATGAATCAAGTACCATTCAAACAAAGGGTGCATTGCCTCTTTGAGTGAAGAAGAGAGGGGCTTTGTATAGACACTCTTGAGCCATGTTCGTCGCCCTAGGCTTACCATTCTTTCATTTCATTCTATTGATTGGCTCTAGCTCCAAAGAACATATACATGGAGCTATGTCGACTTACGTACGTCTTGTTGACTAAACGATCAGGTATACCACGCCACGTACATCCAATCGGGCTCAAGCCGAGTGTTTGAGAGATAAAGAAAAAAAAACAAGATATGTGATCGTGCCGTAAGACCTTGTTCCTTTCTACTTGACGTTCTTTATTTTCCTCGGTTTTTACCCCACGGAGCGGTAGCTTGCTTACTTAGCGCTTGCGCTAAGGATCTAATCAGAGTCAAACTTGGATTTGAAAAAAAAAAACCTTTCCCTTATTAGCCGGAGTACAAGTGTACTCTTTTTTCTTTAGTAAAGGCGGATTAAGCCAAAAATCTTTTTTTTTTTTCGAACAGTCTCAACGTCCTCGTTGAGAGTCGCTCTGCGAGACGTCTAGTAGTTTCTGACTTGGTCTTCGAATCCTAAGTCTCAGCCCCTTCCCGGCTTGCCTCGCTCTCAGGTTGGCCTTTCTACTTGACTAAGTAGTATTCCACTCGTGCAGTGGGTGTATGGGCTAGCCCATGGTGCGGTCAGCTATGATATACTCAACTTCTTCTTTAGTAGGTTTATCTACAACATCTGGTGGTGCCCTCGTGGGCACGTTCCTCTCTGGGGCGGTCTGGTCTAATCGAAGTCAACTGACTCACATGGAATACGGGGTTCGTTTTCACCGAGCTGGTCGCTTGAGTCTATAGGCTACCTTTCCTATCCGCTTTTCTACAAGGTCTACTTTCAGACCGGGCCAAGTCTTTAGGTTGTTTAAGTAGGTTTGGGCTAAGGTCGTTGCGCTCCTGCCACCTCTTGGCAAAGTAGGCTGATGGGCAAGCCCCCTCCTGTCGCAATGGTGTGGGGCGTCAGAGGTGTTTACACCGTGCCAAACTCGAAGGGGCTGAAGTTCGACGCAGAGCTTTTTGGTTGTTAAGTTATAGCAGGACTGAGCAACATCCAACAGCTCCAGTCCTTCTGGTTTGCACTAAAGTGGCTTAAGTAGCCCTCGAGGAGTCCGTTTATTCTCTCCGTCTGAGCTTTCAAAGATATACCGACCTACGGCATCTGATGGTCAGATGCCGTAGGTCGTCTTCTAACATTACGGACATTTCGGGTTTTCATAAATTTCACATAAGATAAAAGCTCTTTTCATCATCAGAAACAACCAGATTTCCGACCTCTTGCATTGCATTACCATAACGAAAAGAAAAAAGAATGAAAAAAAAAAAAAAGAGATTGCGCTTGTGACTCGGGATGAACCTTTATCGGTGGAGGAAAGGAATAGCGGTGGATTCCTATAGAGCATCCAGGAAAAAGCAGATTCAATCGGACGACGAATTCTTACGTGGTCCAAGGAAATAAAAGGTCCGCTTCCACGAATTTCATCTATATTTAATCTCTTAATATCAGAATAGCTTATATAGTCATGATTCAATAAAGGTCAATCTGGTTATTTCTCATTTTTAGGATCTATTGTAACATGGAGAAGTAGGGAAGGACTTTGGCGATTCATAAAGAAGGGGGGTATCTAGAATATCTATGTCCAGACGGACAAAAGATGAATGCCACCAATGAAAGATGAGGAGAGTATACTCTGTGGTGTTTGGTTTTTTTTGGGAGGAGGAAGCAGTTCTCCTAATCGACTACTTATTATGATAATGAACATTCCACTTAAAAACGAAAAAACGACTCTCCAGGCGGTTACCTTTTTTTTTTTTTTCATAATATAATATAATAATTATATATAATTATCTAATAATAATAATAAAGTATATCATTCGTCTCTCTCTTACAACACAGCGAAACTAAATGGTTCGAATCTAAATTGATTTTAGGCTGTACACCTAATTTTCCTGGGATTGTAGTTCAATCGGTCAGAGCACCGCCCTGTCAAGGCGGAAGCTGCGGGTTCGAGCCCCGTCAGTCCCGACGGATTCAATAAATATATTCATCTCTCCATTTTCTGTGAAAGGGGGGCAGGGAGCATAATTTCATTCCCAACGGGGGATCTTTTTTTTTTTCTTTTTTGTTTCGCATTTCTCATCAAAGGAGCTGAAAGCCACTTGACTGTAAGGAAAGGGGATTTTTTCATTACTTCAACTAGTACCGATTGATGGGAGAGAGACATATGTGGATTAGTACAATTCATTATTTATTGGCATATTCAGGATTCCAAGAGAGACTGGGTCTGGTTTTTCAACCCGATCCATGTATGTAATGGAATAGAGTACCTTATTTCTTTTTATCGGGAGCACATACACAAATGGAATTCCTTTCTTGTACGATACAAAATGAATTTCACTCAATTTACAATTACCCTAGAGAAACTTTTCCAGATTCCACTTTTTCATTTTCTGGCTCCGATTTTGTGTAAACCTCAATTAATGAACCATTTTGAATTTGAAAAAAGAAAGATATATCTCATTCAAAATTTCACACTGAAAAAAAAAAAAAAAAAGGGGCTTTTTTTTGGGGATATAGCTCCGTACTAAATACAAGGAAGGAGGATATTCAAAAAAAGAAAACGGGAATGCCAAATTGTCTATTTTTCTAGTTAGAATGGATTGGTCGTACCTATCCAATCAATAATTGTTTATGACTGACTCGCTATTCACTCGGTTTTTGGGGCATAATCATTATGTAGGAGAGATGGCCGAGTGGTTTTAAGGCGTAGCATTGGGAATTGCTATGTAGGCTTTTGTTTACCGAGGGTTCGAATCCCTCTCTTTCCGCACTTTCACCTAATTCACTAATGTTAATGACCGAAATGTATCAAATAGCAATGGAAAAAATGATTCCAACAGTTAGACCTTTCTTTGATATTATGATTCTCTATTCCTAATGCGTTTTTCGGAAAATACGGAAGAAGTGGACAAGGAATTCAAAATCCATGCCGAGGTGTTTTGACAGCCCACGCTTCGGCAGATCGCTTAGGCCCCGTTCCTCTTCGGCGCAAGAGCGCTCGATTCAGGTGAGCTATTACGCAACTCTTCACGGGTGGCGCTTCTAGTCAAACCCCCTGGCCGTCTCTGCACAACACGCCGCCGAGCCCAAAGACCGAATACCCGTTTATATGGACGGCAGTCATGACGCCGCGGCATTTAGGGGCCTTGAGTACGCTTGGGTGAACTGGGCCGTCCGGGCTCCTTCACACACAGTAGGTCGTACGATGAGGCTTACTCCCCCAGTCCGTTGAGACTCCACTAGGAGCACCCAATCGGCAGCCTCCCCGACGCGCGTGGACCCAACCGCGACTGTGTTATTTTGCAGGTGGGACATAGTCGCGAGTATTCAGAGTATCCTTTGGGCACCCGTCAGATTTGAGCTGGCCCCCGAGTGAAACAAGACTCTCACGCGACGCGCCCGCCACCGAAAACAGTTGCTTACCCCTAGGATGTACCAGTTCAATGGACCTGCGATCAACGCATTCGGGAGAAACCAGCTAGGCTATGGGTGGGGCGACGTGGGGCATCGCATTTCAACTCCCAACGCACCGACAACTCTACCACGCTGATTCTCCTTCACAACACTCCAAAGATACGGGGTCGGACACTCCACTTAGTTTCAAACAAGCCTTAATTCCTGTCATGGATTAGCTCTACCAAGTTCGGGGTCACCCATAAGCAGGGAGACAATTTGCCCCATGAAGATCGCTTTCGCTACGGCTGACGGTGAATGGTATCCCTTAACCCAAGCACACTGACCTATGTGAGGTCGCGGCTCATTCCGCTTTCATACAGGCACACGCGCTGTTGCGAGATGCCCTCGAAAGATCCCTTACCTCTCACACTGTGTGGGACGTCTTTACGCTTCAATGCATCGCTCTATTTCACCTACGCACGGGGCGGTTCTTTATACACCTCAAACGGTACTACTTCGCTATCGGTCACCCAGGGGTCTCGCAGTAATTTAGCCAATTGAATAAGGGTGGGGAGCTTGCTCGATGTAAAACTAAAGGGATTCCACGTTGCCACCATGCTGGCTCGGGGCAGAAGATAAGCTAGTGAATGCTTGACACCGGCTACTGGACTTTCGCCATCATGAGGCGATGCGCAGATTCCAGGGTGCTTAGCCTAGCTGAAAGAAGCGCTGGTATGCTCTCCCACACCAGTTCTTTCACGGTTAGGGAAGCTCCCATTTGCTCGCCCCGAGGAACACCCTGAGCGGTATTGAGGCGACCGGGGGCAAGACGGTCCGAGGCACGAGTCAGGAACATCGGCGTGCTCTATCTCTGCAGGAGGCCCTAGGCACCTCGCATGTGGTTATGCTAAGCCTTGAGTCCGCGAGCGCGGGGCCTACTGTAATTCGCATCTTTCGCCCCGCCCCCCTCCAAACGGTCGAGGATCGGACATGTCGAGCGTTGTGAAGGGCGTCGGTGGGGTCGTCTGGCTATGCGACGAGATGACGGTAGGGAGCACACCAGTAATGGCGAAGGCGTTGTGTGTGGGCCGCGGTAAGAGCTGCGAGTCAGCGGGTCGCGAAAGGTCCCCAACTACGCAACAGGCAGCGCGCCGAATATAGAGGAATGGTTGCCTTGATCTCCACGCAGACCGGCTAAGCAGCGGGACGATCCGGGAAGCGCGCTGATCGCAAAGGCGTCCGCATCGCGCGCCCCACCCCGCCCCGCTCCGTCCTTCACTATCGGAGCCGCACGCGTCCGCCGGGTGCGGTCCAGGCAGCGACGACTGTATCAGCCCCCGACGGCGCCCGCAAAGCGGCTAAACGCGACCGGGAGACCTGCGTAGCCACCCGGAGGGCGCCGGCCCGTCTTCGTCGCAGCCGCCCGACTGGCCGACCCCTCGCGGGCTCCGGGGCCCCCCCCACCCACCAGGTGACGCCCGCAGAGCTGCGGGCGCCAAACTCCGGTACGGCCTGTGGCTAGCGCAGAGAAGGGCGCCCCGCCCAGGCGCAGCCGGACCGACAACACCAGAAACAGAGCGGTAGGTGAGAGAGGAGCCCAGCGCCGCGCGCGCGCTGAGAGACTGGCGCCCCGGGGGCTAGCGTGGGCCGCCTATGCACGAGGAACGTTCAGACACGCGCACGACCGCGCAGCCCGCGGGGGCCCCGCCGGTGCGAGCAGGCCGCCGCCCGTGTCGCACAGAGCGGGGAGTGCAGAGGCACGGTTTAATCCGTGCGGTGCGAGAGCTACCCTCAGCAAGTACTTAGGCGTCGCATCCGAGGCATTCCGCCCGAGGCAGGCCGGACGATGACCCGAGACTGTATCCGGTGTGTCCTCAGCCAGATAAGTTTGCACATCTGCGTCAAAACGAAGCGAGGTGACTAAACAAAGAAAATCAACAGGAGGAGGAGGATAGAAGCCTAAATTGGGCCTGCCGATTCCAATTCCAATATGGTACGATGCTTTAGGGCGGCGAGAGTCCTCTTTTATGAGAGTAAGATTAAAAGATGGGATACTTTTCGAATCTGCCATAAGGGGGGAAAAACGCGGATGAAAGAAACACTTTAAGATTATCGACGCTCAGCCAATCTCTGACCGGTGAGGGTGCGAGGTCAGTTAGGAGATTGAAGGAACTGACAAAGGATTACGTTATCGAATATGCCAGGCGCCCGCGTCTCCATCGCTCTAGATACGGGTCTCTCAAGGGGTCGGAACACTGTTAGCTGATTCCACCAAATCAAAGAATGCAGGACATGGGACCTGAAAGATAGCTTGGGGCACGGAGCTTCCTTAAGTAGAAGCGTTCATTCATATGGGGGAGAAGGAGGGGGGGAAGGGGAGAACAACATCTTAGCGTAGGGAACTTTTTCTCATATTCGTAGAATTTTAATCGCCTCAAGTCCATAGGCTTCCGTTAGATAGGAACAGATTGATAAATACGTGAGAACTTCGGATAGAGTTTAGACGAAAGATCCATTTTTTAGGGGGACGCAGAAAGCAGCAGCGATGGACACAGAGGGTGCGCGTGTTGTGAGCGCCACCGAATGCGAATCCCTCTGACGATTAATTGCCCTACACCGCCAGACGCGGAATCGAGTGCTTTCTTGCGTCTTCTTGAAAACCAGCGTTTATATAAGATGTAGGAGGACCATTTGGGAAGTAAGAAAAGACCCTTGGACATCTCTAATCTGAAAATAATTCTCCGATGTGAAACACAGAGCCCAGGGGGTGTCTTTGAATAGGAAAAAGAGTGGATCTGCAGGGTCCAAAATGATTGGCTTATTCGAAAAAGGGCCTTGTTCTTTGGAAGATCCTATCTCGTGTCTGGTACTGCATGGTTCCACTCTGGCGAACCCCGAGATCAGTCTCGTGAAGCTCATCCTTTATCATACAGGATCCGCTTGGCCCCGAAATGACCTGGACCAATAGGAAATACCCAATCATGGGCCTTTCGATACAATCAAATAGAAAGCCCCAAGGGCGCCATATTCTAGGAGCCCAAACTATGTGATTGAATAAATCCTCCTGCGGGTCAAGGGCTCCTTCTCCCTCCCCTTCTTCAAACTTCGATTCATATTTTTCATAGAGAAATCTCTGATCAAGGATAGACCAAGAGCCCTTTTGCATCATATCTAAGGGACTCCGGTCGGGGTGAAGGCATCATTGAGAAATCCCGTTTATGCCGTTCACCTGCTGCATGTATTCGAGTCCTGGGCGGCACGATTACCTCTCATAGCAGGTGTATAAACGATGGGTCCGCCGGGTTGAGAGACCCGCGAACTGGGTGTGCTACCTATCGCTGGTAAACTTTAATGTAAAATACCAGGGATTCGATATCCCAGGTTTGATTTCTACTCGACTCGTTAAAGGGTTCAAATTTTTACCATGATCAAGAGAGATAACGACATGATTGATAGGTACATATAAAAAGGGTTGACCGCCTCTACGACATGCGGCCTATGCGGGAGGAGTTTAAAATGTAATAATACGGTTTTGGAAGGGCTTGGATCTCAGGAAACCATAACGTCTCGTACTTACTACTAGTGGTTCAGGTGATGTAGCAGAGGTGAATACAAATTTAGGTTCCGGTGAGGTGAGCGCAAATAGTAGTTCAGATTCAAGTTGGTTTAGTGAGGGCGACCGCGAAAGTCACCGAATGGCTCAGTACAGTCTCTGGGCTTTTCTGCGCTTTCATTGGATTAGTTTCCGGATAGGGAAGAAGGGTAGCACCATCCCGGGTGTTAGGATATATTTGTAATGTAGAATATTATGTTAATAAAAAAACACATGGAGTCATTTTTGCATCCTTGCATCAATACCCTAGCACCGGGTATCCTTAACGCCTGCCACCAGGCCATACCCGCAATTACACCATACCGTCGCCATACAGTCTCATAGACCCGCATCTTTTAAAGAGACGAATTGGTACGTATGGGCTTCCGCCATCCATCTTATCATGCGATAGGCATCTTATGCTGCGGCAAGCATACTATGATGCGACATTTATAGGCGGGGAAGTAGCCTTGTAGTCTTGCTTGTTCATCCTCGGGGAACTGAACTCCCTTGAGATAGGAAAAAAAAAGAGTGAGGTAGTGGACAACTAAGAAAGATTATCTTTTCAAGGCTAGAAGTGCTATAAAGAAGTAGGTTAGGGGAAGAAGGAGACAAGAACTATCTTGCTATACCTGAATCAGTTTGACTCAATGCTTGCACTTGGATCTTTCTCCCCAGCTTCTTTCTACGATTCTAGTCAAGCCCCGCTAGTATGCCTCGAGAGCCTGAGCTACTCTTTTTTTTCCTTACCCATATATCACAGTTAGTACCCTCAAAGCCATTGCCTTTCAAGTAGAGCGTCTTTTCAAGTCAGTCTTGTCCCGCCTGCTCGTTAGCAAGTGCCTCGGGCCCTGCCTCTCTTTTCCAACAATCTCAGCCGAGTGCTTCGTTCCCCTCCTTTTAGGCGAGCTACTTCGTTCCAGCCTTTCTCTTTCTATTTTGAAACACTTTCGGCTTGAACTCTATTCGTTTGAGCTCGCAACCCTTCTCGACCTGGTCTTTTCAGACTATCCCTTTCTCTTTTGAAAACAAATTTTAGTTCAAGCACTGGTGACAGACTCATCTCCAACTATATGTCGGAATGCACTCCTAGACAGGGAAGCGCAGGGTCGAGCCAGCGTCGTGAAAAGGCCTTTGCTATAAAGGAGAATGAGCCTTCTCTATCTCCACATACTCTAATTGTAACATGATCTGGGGAAGCTGTTCAGTAAGGAAAATTCGTATCCGCGTAGCGCAAGCTAGGGCTAGAGCAGCATCTTCTTACTTCCGGCTGACTGAAGGGAGAATAAAGACTCTTTATTGCCTTAGTTTGCGAAAGGACCCCCGGAATACAAAGAAGAGTAAGAATACCGTTTTAACAAGTATAAATCATCCAGATCAGCGACTGGAGCAAGAGCAGTTTATCAGCTGGAAAGT
>JAKWJA010002254.1:0-28325 GCA_027704765.1 Solanum habrochaites | reverse complement strand
TGACAACACATTGAACCAACGAGAGTTATGGGTGGGAATGGTTGCTTTTATTCAATCCAGATTGCCGTTGTTTCCAGGCAAACTCAAGTCCAAAATGGACGGGTTCCTTACACGGTTTACCCCAAACTATTCCCTCATGGCCCCAGCAACGTGCAGACAGTTGAGTTGGACAAAACAAGGAGGCGAGTGAGGTTTCAAGGTGACTGGACAGCCGCCATATAAAAATCTATCCGAGCATGCTGGATCCCGCCCCCGCGAATAAGTGATCGAGGCCCGTACATACTTGCTGAAGTCTGGGAATCAAGTGTCCCTAGTCGTGCCACCCACCCCTTCGCCGCAATTAAACAGCGCTTGTTGGGAGGCAACCCACTACTTACGTTTTTCTACCCACTGCAGTCATTTTTTCTATTAATGGGTGTACAGTCCCAGAAGGCACCCCCATCCCCATGAAACGCAGCACCACTACTTCCATAGGAGCCCACTGACGGATACAACGACACCGGCACCCTCCCGTTTCAACTTGACAGACCGTGTAGCATCCGTCACACACAGGTACGTAGTTCTTTATTTTGAATCTTAGGGCACACACGACGGAAGCCTACGAAGGCCCGTCACAGGATGAGACGGTAAGTCGTCGAGGACTCACCGTCGCGTGAGTATGAAATATACCGACCGACCCGGATGGACCTTCACACATTTAAAATAAAACCGTTTTGATCCACACCACACCCCATATTCCACCCATTTTTGCTATTCCTCATTCTCCCTCTCTTCTTCAACTTCCACATTCCCCCTCTCACTGGATCCATTGCTGTTCCCCACAAATCACCCAGCCTTATCCTATGCTTACTGTCGGTGTCTACCTTGCCAGACATCTTACCGGTGTCTCTCTTCTTCTCCATTTCCAAGTATGTGTACTCTACATTTAATACTTATTTATCTTGCATTTTGGTTTTGGTATATATTATCTTATGTATTTCGTATTTGTTTCCTTTATGGCATATGTTTAAACTAGTTCAACATGTTCATATTCCATGTTGATAACCCAAGCCATAGTGATTTAGCTTGTACTTTGTTTCTTATGGTCAGTGGGTATAACAATATCAGGTTCCACCTCACTAACATACATAACCATGTGGGTTCATCGGGTAACGTAGGGCACCGCCTGTCTAAGAACTGCTAGATTCAGAACGAGACCCCCCATGAAGCGCCGTCTCTCACACATACCGGACCGTCATCGTGTCTGTCGCACATGCTTTAGCCGAGCACCCACTGAATAACGTCGCCATTGACGGGACCGTCACAACATGGCGCACGGAAGTCGAACAGCCCTTGTCAATACCCCGCTTTCTCTACCCTGTATGTCCAGAGACACTTTTTTCTAAGGATCTCCAAACTTTTCTAACAGTGTCATACGACGGACTCTTACGACGGTACCGTATATAAACCCACGACGGTCCGTCTGCACGAATATCCGCCTAATGGTCAGAGACCCACTGATAAGGTCTCCCACATTTTTCTAAGTTATCCGTACGATGACCTTACGACGGATCAATCGTACCGGGGGTTACGTACTTCTTCCTCTGAACGTCGTGATGGTCGAGAGACCCTCCCTTCAGTTTCCTATATATACCATACCAAGATATAACAGACGGACCTCATGACGGTGTCCGTCATAAGGCAACGACGAGCCGTCATGTGGTCACGTCGTGTGATACCGTTTTCAATATTTTCCAACATACTACTTTCAAATTTTGATGTCTATCAGTCGTTGGCCTGTCTTGTTGGGACATTACTCGTACTAATAGTGACCTTTGCAGGACTATCTATCTACTATGGCAACCCAGCAAGACGAGCCTACGCAGTGGGGGATCCAAGTTGTTCGCCCGCGTCTGCACGATTGATCATCGGGTCTGGATGATGAGGGACCCCTGATATTGTCGCTCCCAGGCACCTCCGTCCCCTCTCCGTTGCTACCCGTTGCCACCACCAGAGCCACACCCAAGAAGGTGGCCGACCGGTGTAGTCACTGCCTCCCAGTCTGATGATGAGGCGCACACTGACCGGCACAACCCTCTGGGGTCAGCCACAAAACGAGAAGGAGGCGTCTGGCTTCCTTTAGGATTATCCTGGTCCTGAGGAAGTTCTTCCCAACATCTGCTGAGGTTCCGTACCCGCCAACTGCTGCAGCGTCGGCCTCGTCTGATGAGGCTGACATTCAGACTCCACATTCCGGAGCACCATGGAATGCAGGTCCCCACCCCAATCCGATCTACCAGCCAAACTCGGTGTGGGTGTTCGACGGCCAGGTTTTCAGTTTACTTATCCTTCACAGCACACTCCGACAAAGTTTCGTTGAACGACAAAGGAGTAATGACTCGCACACCTCACCCGGAGTCGCGGGTACTCACAGGGATGCTCTTCCACGATGCCGGCGATTCATAAACCTCTAATCACAGGCACGCTTGGAGGGGACCAAACACGTCCATTGGGACTATAAAGACAGAACCACAGGAGTATGTAGTCCGATAGTTCTAACGCTCTATTGTAGGCGACTCCGATCACAGATCGACAGGCGGGCTGTCTCCCGCTAAACAGGCCCCATGTGAGCAGGTTCGAGTCCGGGGTTGCAGGTCCATTTCCCTGACCAGCCATCGCCGTTTCCTATGCGGCGAGAGTGTTAGATGCTAACTACTCGAGACCCCCACTATTCACTGCACCGGTTTGACTATACGCTGGCAGATAGTGAGGATGCATTCCTAACGAGACGTCAGCCTGAGGGAGACCACCAGAGTGAGAAAAATGGCCTGACACTTATGCAGTCGACGAGAGGGTGCCGATTGGGTCACCGCGCAAGGGGGGCCATCAAAAAGGCCAAACGTCACTTCACTCGCAAGTTGTGTGCGCTCGTGCGTCTGCTCACCTGCCTTTCCCCACCACAGCTGTCTCTAGATAACATTCACACTGGGATCGAGCAGTGCTTGATGGCGGCGATGGATAGCCGTCTTCGGTGGACCAGCATGCTTCTCCAGGCATCATGCACAGAGGGCTTTTACACAGTCACCAACCACACTCCCCGGGGTAGTTATGCACAGACCCCCTACCGACACCGTCCCCCGCTGCTTGTCGAGTCCAAAAAATGGAGGGCCCACAATGGCCACGTCTTATGCATCATATCCCAGCCGGGGATGCAGAAGATGTTGACTGAGTCAGAACGCGTATGGACGGGCATGATCGAGCGAGAAAGATTGATGAGGTGAACCAGAGACCTCATGCCTTTGAATTGAGAGTATTAGGTCTCGACCAGCCCCCTCCGGTTAGATTGTGTCGCTGACTCTTCAGGCTGCATCCGGGGCCCAGTCTTCGTGCAGACAGTTCGACACGAGCCTATAGACGAGAGTTCCGGAGTCTGTTGAGCCCTCAGGTACTGTATAGTGCGGCCTCTGTTTCCTAACTACAAAGACGTTCCCCCATCCATTCCCCGAGAGAGAGTCAAGAGGCGACGGGGGGTCAATCAAGGGACGAGGCCGCAGCAAGGAATAGAGGATCGCCAGGATAGAGGACGCGAGGAGAGCCCTCATTGCCGAGGCGGAGGAAAGAAACCGGATCAGAGAATCGCAGATAGCGGCTGGGGGCGTTCTGGAGCCATGTTACTGTAGAGACAGCAGGAGGCCTACTGATGGTGCGGTGGCTGTTGTTGAGGGCACAATCAGGGGTGTCCAGATTGGCTGAGGACACCACTGAGGGTGTCAGGTGCAGAGGAAATGTGGTTACTGGAAACCGACCCACCAGCTTGTGCATCAGCGGCGCTATATCGCACAGTTTGCCTTCACTTACCTTCTAATCTTTAGATTTTTTTTATGCATTCGGGGACATTGCGAATGTTTTTTGTTGGGGGTGGGGTAATGGAAGTGAGTGTTACGGGAATGAAGTCTGAGTCCGCCCAACTCACTATCTCTCCATTGGGTTTTCTTGCCTGAGTTCTTTTTCCCCAAAAAGATGATTATTTTTTTTGTTGAACCGGCATGTTTATTCTTGAAAGTGTATTCAGAGCGATGGCTAAAATTTATCCTGTATAAACTGAAAATAAGCAGGATAGGTCATAGTAATGACAATTGTTGGCTCAAGCGGTAAATAGAGTTACACCATTGCATTACCCTAGGTCTTATAATAAATTCAAACTAGGTGTCTAATAATATGGTATAGTATGACATGTTAGTGAGATGAGGAACATTTGAATAGATCCACTATTGTACTGAGCTAGAACTTGCCTGGTTAGTCTGACTAAAATAAGCTGTACTAAACAATTATGAAAGATCATAGGGCCCTTAAGTAACACAAGAAAGCCCATTTCTAAACCACAAAAAAAAAACCAATGAAAGTATCCTTCTTTGATCCAAATTAATTTGGCTAATAGACCTTTCTTTTTCACCCCAACTGTCTTTCTGGGAACAACGGTGTTGGCCCTGGTCCCTCCTGGACATGTGCAACCTCAGCTTATGCCAAAAAGCATAAGTTGAGGGTGGCTAATGCATGTAAACAACCTTAGTTCTGTCCCTGACCAACTTTGGGTATTGTGGACCTTGACTCATGGCAAGCACATGAGTTGAGGGTGGATATTACGTAGGAATGCCCTGGAAAGTGGGGTTTGAAAGTAACAAAAGAGAAAGAAAGAACAAAAGTAAGTGACTCAAAAGTAGTTGAACAGAAAGTAAAGAAAAAAAGAATATGAGTATACCGAATTAAAAAAAAAAAAAAAGAAAAAAAAAACGGGAGTCACTACATAATGAAGAAAAGAAGAGAAATTTGAGCAAAGGAAAAGTTAATGAGAAACTGGCGAGATAAGATGATAAAAGGGAAGGTTTTAGGCCGATATGTCAAGGAGGGAAAAAAGTCATTAGTAGTTACCTACAAAATGTACCCTACCTGACCCTGAGCTAGTGTTAACAAAGCTAAAAAGTCATATCGTATCCTAAGGGTTGTGCGACTTAGAGCATTGAAAATAAGGCAAGCTTATGGCATGGTTATGAATGAGGTGTGACTTTGTTCTGAGAGCGCAGTGTGTAAACTGGTATATCCTTATACTCAAACTGAAATAATTGCTGTGATGAAAAATGAGATTTTTTTCTAAATGTGAGGACATTAGTTGCAATACCAGAATTGTTAGCACCCGTGGAAATTGAAGAGGATAGTGTTAGTGCAATGTGAGTCTGTGTCATGTTCGGGAATCCCGCCAAAATTCAAGACTAAGTGATGCATGCATAGATTTGATGTGATTTAATCGGATTGAAGCCAATGAGTGCCAAGGATAAAACATGCATACTATTGTACACAAGATTGGTAGTGAGTATCAGTGCGTCGCTGAGGACAAAAACGAATTAAGTGAGGGCTGTTGATATCGTGGCTATGCGGTATGAATAATACTTTTCTCCCTTAAGTTTAGTGTGTCCAAAAGCCCTTTATGCTAATTTTATAAGAAGTTTCTCTTTTGTTTGTAAAAGGAAATCTTCCAGAGCCAAATGCGGAGATTTTGAGAGAGAAGCTAACTGACGGAAGATGGGACATCTGACCCAAATGTGGGTATAGAGCTTGTACGGCTCCGTCACTGCCATGACGGTACGTCCTGCAAGGTTCGTCGTGAAGTCATCAGAGAAGTGATCCCAGTACCCAAATCCAAGAGTGTAAGTCTTTTGAGAACGAGACCCTCGACGGAACTTGTCCTAGTGACGTTTCCGTCACACTCTTGCGTTGAGGGGATGAAGAAAGCAGCAGAAGAAAATGACCCAAAGTATGGAAGATGGAGTCCACGATACGGTCCGTCCATGACCACGACGGTCCGTCGCGGTTGGTCCGCTCTACCCAGCGCGTTTTGGCAGATTTTCCAGTAATGTAGAATTCTGTTTAATTAGGTTTTTGTTTTTGTATAAATGATTTCGAAAACCTCCATTTTTGAGGTTGACACCTGATAGTTTAGACTCTACAATATTAGCAATCATTATTATTTGTTGATGTAAGTTTTTGATTCTTGGAGATTCTTACAGTAATTTTTGGTGATTAATCAAGCAATCTTTTGGACTTATTACTCTTTCTCATTGAAGTAATACATGATCTATTTAATATATTTTAATACTGATGTTTATGGCGTGAGTAAATAAACTCCATAAAAACTAGGTTTGTGGGAACCATAGGACAAATAATGAGATGAAACCCTAGTCTAAAATAACAATATAGAATAGTGTCTTTGTCATTATGAATATCTTTGCTTAGATAGAGTCTATTTATTACAACGGATGATCAACGTTTAGAAACTCGCCTTAAAATGCTACTGTCACGGACCAAGGAGGTAGGATAATAGGAAAAGGAATTAATACATAAAAATTTCTTGTGGTACTACTATCTAGAGTGTAGTATTTGATTGGTACAAGGTTAGTAATCTTAGTCAAATATCGAATACGATGCTTAATATGAGTAACGACTAGGTAGGAAAACCGCAACCCACGTAGCCCGGACCAAGGGTGCGAGTGAGGATTGTTCTAGATGCCGGACCAAGGATTTAGAAATACATAATTTCCTTGCATGCAAGATACTAGGAAGAATGTTATAATTAGAATTCTCAAGTTAGAACCTGTGGGACACCGTCAACCCTAGATACTTTTGTTAAGCTAAAACCAGACGTTAGAAAGCAGTTAAGTGTCTTTTTCAATTTAGTTAGTTCTTTTTTACTTATTAGGAAATACAAACCCCCCTATTTACATTTTTATGTTTTTACTTTCTAAGGAAGTTATCAAACCAACAATAGTATATAACAGAGTTAAAATTAAGTCTAAACTATTTTTTCCTCGTGGGAACGATCCCAACCCACTAGTTGGGTTATTACTTGACGCGATCCGCTTTACTTCTTTTGTAGAAGTAAGTTGAGCGTATAACGACCTCATGCCTGCGAACGTTGCGTCCCTGCCATTCCGTACGTTCAGAGAGTCGATCTCAGTCCCCAAATTTAGATTCTAAGTGTTTTGGAACGAGACCCCACGACGGTCCGTCGTACCCATGACGGTTCGTCGTGGGATCCGCGACTCAGCCAGTTTTTCCAGAAATAAATCTGCTTCTCAAAACGACTAATTGGTCGTTACAATCGATAACCAATTTACCCATCGTTCTGTCTCCTCGAACGATCACGGAGAGAAAGAAAAACACAAGTGGAATAGGAGTACCGGAATCTGTAAAAGAGCAGGCTGTGGGTATCTTTCTTGGGCATATTCAGCCTCCTTCTCCCAAGGGATTCCTTCAACTGGTCGAGTCTTCATTGCCACCTTTAATGATGCAATCTCCCGACCTCAACTTGGGACTTCTCTACTAAAAGGCTAAAGCTCCTCCCATAAGACAATTCTCACAACGAACTGAATCCCAACGATGATGTAGTTTCCATCCCCATGGTACCTTTTCAACATAGACACATGAAAATCGGGTTGACTCCTGACAGCCTTGGAGGAAAGTCTAGTTCATTAGCCACCTCCCTACTCGCTTCTGAATCTTCAAATGGACCAACTCACCTCGGACTAAGGCTTACCTCTGTTAAAACCAAATCGATTCACACCATTCATGGGTGAAACTTCAGTCAAGAATTGCTCACCCTCCATAAACTCAAGTCCCTAACCT
Source organism: Solanum habrochaites (assembly GCA_027704765.1). NCBI lineage: Eukaryota > Viridiplantae > Streptophyta > Magnoliopsida > Solanales > Solanaceae > Solanum > Solanum habrochaites. The sequence continues at coordinate 20,669 of JAKWJA010002254.1, read as the reverse complement.
TTGATCCGCTACTCCTTGTGCCTATTTGAGCCATGATAAAAGCTTTTCTTTGAATAGATTCACCCTTTCTAACGACTCCTCAAAGGTCAATACACCCAAGGCTAACCTCAATGCATCAAACCAACCAATGGAACCTACAAATCTCTCCCATACAATGCTCGAAAGGAGCATATCAAACTGAGTGATAGCTATTATGTATGAAAACTCCGCTACAGTGTAAGAAGTTATCCCAATGACCACCCCGAATTCTATCAAACACATGCTCGAACATATCTTCTCAATACTTGAATCGTATCGCTCAGATGTCCATGCGGTCGGAGGTGTGAAATGCGTACTAAGTAAACCTAGACTAATTCTGGGGCGTCAAGTTCTCCAAAATCGTAGAAGTAAACTGATACCCTAGCGATATGAGGACAGTGGAAATCCTGCAATCGAAACAATCTCTGAGATAGAAAGTTTTGGCTAACTTTCTCTACGGTGTAGTCACCTTGACCGGAATGAAGTGAGAAGACTTTAGTAAATCTGTTCCCCAATTACCAAATAGAATCAAATGCCCAATGTCGTTGGAAGAAACCCAACTCACAAATTCATTGGCAATCCTCTCTCTCCCCACTTCATTCAGATGGGCTTTTTGAAGTGTTCCTCCGGCCCGGGCCTCTGGTGTTCATACTTATTGCTGACAAATTTTTTTTGACATTTGGCACACAACTCAAAAATGTCACGCTTCATTTCACGCTCACCAAAAGGTGTGCCTTAGGTCACGTACATCTTGGGTTGCTCAGGATGATATAGGAATATCCGGAACAAGAGCCTCGGTAAATATAGGTTGGATCAAATCATCAACCACGGGTAATCTCGGTACATCTACCCTTCACCTTAATTACTCAAAACGAGCACCTCCTCATCATTGATCGCTTCTGTAGCCTCTCCTCACAACACCATAATCCCGAATTGGCTTAGTTTATCATAATCAAAAATTGTTTCCTCCTGATATTGTCAAGAAAAAAGATTCGTCTCACATGGCCAAAAATCCCTCCCTTCTCCATTTACTTCTAACCTCATGAAGTCATAGCCAAGTCTTGAACCTCTCTAGCCAATGGCGTCTAGAACTTGTAACGTGGGGTCTAACTACCCATACGCTCCCTGCTTTTCTTACTTAAGGCGTACTGCACAACATTAGCATTTTCCCGGTGTATCCAAGATGTAACATCATAATCCTTCAGTAGTTCCATCACCATCCCGGTCTCAAATTCAATATCTCTCTGAGTAAAGACACTCACTGTACACACGATGATCCGTTATAGACTTCACACTTAACACCATGATAGATGTGCTCCATTGCTTAATGCAAACACCACCGATCCAACTCTAAATCGTGGGTCGGATAATTCGTTACCTGCACCTTTAAGTTGTCCGAAGCTAAGCAATACGTTCTTCTCTGCCATTAGCCTGCACCCAACCAATAATAGATGCATCAAATACACATGAAGTTCTTCCCTCTCACTGGAACAGGTAGGATAGGTTCGGTAGTCACAAGGTCTTGAGTTTCTGAAGTTTCTACATTCATCCGACCATACAAATGGAACATTCTGTAGTCAAAGTTAAATGTTCGTCAATGGGAAGCAATAGAAGAGAATCCCTGGACAAATCGAGCGGTAGTAACTGGTATAACCACCAAAGCTTCTATTTCGACACATTAGTAGGCGTTACCCAATATTCACTACTTTGGATCTTAGAAGGATCACCTCCCTCCATCTTTAAGAAACCACGTGCACCGAAAGAAGGGGACAACTGAATCTCTAAGCCAAAATACCACACTTGGACGAATTGGCATAAAGTATTTCCTCCCCTCAACATTTCCAACACAATTCTCAAATGCAATGCCCTCATGTTCCTTCTTACTCTGTGAGTATATCAGTATTATCTTCAAAAATACGATCACAAAGAATCCAGATATGGCTTAAAAAATCCCGTTCTCAAGCTCAATGAAAGCACAATAGGGGAATCGTTATTAGTCCAAAGGACATTACCAAGAATTCATATGCGCATTACCTCGTTCGAAAAGACAGGTCTTGGCACCATCTGCTGCCCATATTTTCAATTGATGATAAACCGACCTCAAGTCAATTTTAGAGAAGACACAAGCACCTGTACTGATCGAACAAATCACCAATGCGAGGGGGAAGAGGATATATGTTCTTAACAGTTACTTTATGTAGTGCGGTAGTCTAATGCACACCGACAGACTCCCATCTTTTCTTCTTTTACACAACAAACAGGAGCACCCCAAGGGGATGCATTGGTCTAATGAAACTTTACTAACAAAATCTGAAGTGGGCCTTACTATCTTAACTCAGCGGGGAGACATTCTATAAGGGGGTATAGAAATGGGGCGAGTACCCGTTCATGATCGATTGCAGAAGTCGATATCTCTATCCAGTGGCATACAAGGAAGGTCTGCAAGAAACACTCTAAAAACTCGCGGACTATCAAAACAGAATCATTGAAGGTTACTTGCGGTAGTATCATCCACTGATGATAGGACGCCAAGAAAGAAGCTAAAACAATCATTACTAACCATTCTCTTAGCCCGAAAAAGTAGAGGATACGAACCGGATTGGAAGTGTAGTCACCCTCCCAACTAACGGGACATGTCCAAGGCTTGGGCTACGTCCCAGTTTTAGATTACAATCCAAGATTGCAAAATTTAGAGAAAGCAAGTCATTCCCAGAATTAAATCGAAGTCAACCATTCTAGGTAACCAAGTTACATTGAGTATTTCTCCCCCCAAACGTCACAAGGACAAGGACCTATAACCTTTTCAACTATCACCGACTCACCCCTGAGTAGAAACACGCATAGGCATGTCAAGCACTTCACAATGTAATTAAGGACCAGAGTAGTAGGCAAATGAAAGATAGGAAATATGAAAATGTGGAGCCAGGATCAAATAATACGGAAGCCATGCAATATCAAACAAAAAGATTACCTGTGATAAGCATAAGATGTACCCGCTTCAGACCGCCCAGGGAGGAAGCCATAAACAATGGGCGATATCACTGTCTGGCCCGTTTGCCCCTACCCCCAAGTGGTGCTGTAGGGCTCTCCAGTTTGCCGCTTACCCCGGCCGTTTGGTGACCGACCATTACCTCGACCAACGCCTGTTCCCCCAGATAATCCACCGGCATCCTACACCCAACCCGCAACCCACTCAACCCCCCCGACCCACCTCTAGCTATCATCGCCCGCCCACCCGGTCTACTCCACACTCTCCCTTTGGCACAATTCCCCCCCTCCTATAAGTCCAATCTTGCCACATCATAACATCCCTGGATTCAAGCATAGGTCTCTCAGAGAAGGGGTGACCGTCTGAAGTGGAACCCGAACTACAGTCTGAGGAGTGAAGACGAATTGGTCGGACTGAGTAACCTCCTGAAACCTTTTCCTCTAAAAGTAAGATACATACATTAAACTCACCTCCCTTTCGAACCTTTTTGAGTTTGTCGATCCATGGTGAAGTCATATGGTTCACACTTCCACTCTATCAACGATTATTTTTGTCCAACACTTCTCGAAAGGATTTTGCGGTTAGCCGCTACCTGTAGGATGAAATTACGCAATTCTGACTCAACACCTACAAAACGGCGACACCGCTCTTGTGGACTGAACATAGTTGGTTGGACATACCTGGATAATGTGCAAAACTGAGCATCATATGCAGTAACAGAAATCCTACCTTGCTATAGTAAAGAAATATCTCTTTTCCTATCCCTTCAAAGTCCGGGTGGGATGAGATACTCTCCATAAACAATCTAGAGAGATCCCAAAGTCAAGGTGGTGCATCTGTTGGGGGAACCTCACAGTGACCCGCCACAAATTTTTGGCGTTCCCTTTGAAACTGATAAGTCACAAACTACACCGAACCGTTTACATACCCACTTGTGTAGTGCTAATGACAGTCAACCAGAAAAGAAAATCATATAGGGCACTCAGATTAACAACCTTTGAAGACTGGCGGTTTCAAATCAATAACTACTGAAAAGTAATGAGATCATTTGCATTATAGGCATGTGGTCAGACGAGGAAACCGTGCCTATTTCCAATGAGGAGGCATCAATGCGGGGAGCCATAGTAGCTGCATGTGGTTACTCTGGCACCGGACGGTGATGTAGGTGTTGATGCAAGAAGGAAAAAACTGAGGGTCTTGGACCTGATCGATAACCCACTAGATAAGCAAGAACCGTGATTGATCATCTCTTGGGTAGGTGGTGGTGGAAGTCCTAATGTTCTGCACATGTTCATTCTCACCATCTCACCCTCTCTTACAATTCCTAGTTGGTGGAGGAGTCACCGCCCTCCGTACCAAATGGGCTAGGTGCTAGTCCTATTCCTCTAGAGGCACGTCCTCTCAACGACTCTCCATGCTCTTGCCATACCCTCTTCGAGCTACAGCCCCAATGGCTGGCTCAGACGCACCCGGTCCTGCCAAAGTGCTGGTGTTGGCGTTAGGTTGTGACTCTGTTTCTACCATCTGCAATAGAGTGAGATGGTCAGATACTAAATTGTATCACCTAGATACCAATTGGTACAAGTAATAAGCCAACGAAAGAAGAAAAGAAGGAATGGAGGTTTTCCTAAAGTCTTATAGCCTCTAAAGAAAAGTAAAGGCGTACCCCTACCGTTCTTAAGCTCTACTAGACTGTTCTTGTGTGCTGAGACCAACGAACTAATGCTATGATACCAAGTTCTGTCACGACCAAAAATGGGCCTCTACTGCACCCCCACTTATTCTATATGATGAGCGAACCAAACCAATGAATTCCCACGTTTAACCATATAAAAAATTATGCGGAAACTTAAACTCATTAATGAAAATCAAGCACCTCAAATATATAACTATAAAAAACCTCATAATTATATTCCCAAAAGCTGGAAGTCATCCCCAAGAAAACATCTATTCTCAAATTACTAATCTAAGAATATCTAAAGAAGCTAAATAATAAAAAAGCTAGTCCATGCCGGAACTTCAAGGATCAAGACATGCTGTGGTGTAGAGAGATCCAGTCCAATCTAGAAGCCGTAGTGTCACCTTGCGATCCGATGATGAAGAATGGCTATGAGTTGCGGTTGAGTGAGACATGGTACGGTTGCTGCACTCCAACAAATAAACACAAGAAAGACAACATACAAGTGGTGTCCAGTACAAAACACCAATACGAGTATGTATCATCGGCCAACTTAAAATAGAACAGTATATATAGATAATATCTTAAATCAACTACCATACTCAACATGTAGCAAGTCGAAAGTTCTATATTCATTTATAAGCACGCCAAGTCACCATGAGGACTCAAGCCTAATGTCATACCTATTGGAGGAAATTGGGGGTTCATTAGATTGAGGGATATAACATCTTTCAAGATTTTTATCTGTATTTCTCTCGTTCCGGTACGTGGCCACTCCGATCCCCTAAATAAACGTGTCGGTCGACACACGATCAATTTTCTATGTTCGGTTGTGACACACGATCACCCTAATTCTCGTGTCGGTTCGTGGACACCACGATCCAAATAAGTTAAGTGTAGGTTCCTGACACCGCCACTAAGTTAAGTGTCGGTTCGTGACACCGTCCCACTAATTCTACGTGTCGGTCGTGAAACCCGTTCCCACTAATTTACGTGTCGCGTTCGTGAAACACCGCCACTAATCTAGTGTGCAGTTAGGGACACCCGTCCCACTATTCTACGTGCCGGTTTGTGGACACCCGTCCCACTAATTCTACGTGTAGAGTTAGTGACACACGTTACACTAATCTCATAACTTAGTCATCAAGTATTCTTTATGACAAGGCATCATGCAATCTCATTACAGGTTAGATTAGGGGTTCTTCAAGATTAAGATTCAAATTAGGTTTCCATAGTGGTTAATGTTACACAATCAAATGATAACATTTCATACAACATACAATTAAGCATATAGAGGGATTTTACAATATTACCATACATATCATTCGCTATTAAGGTTTACTACGAATTAGGTAACAACCATAACCTACCTCCACGAAGATTGCGATCAAGCAAGCATTCCTCAAATTCTTTGCTTTTCTCTTCGGTTCTTATCTTGACTCTCGCGCCGTAGAGCGCGGGGGGGCGCGCTGGGCGTGCTGTTTTTCTTATTCCCAACCCTTCTTTTCCCTACGAATCAGATAATTAAATATAAAAGATGTAAAAGAACCTACATTTATTCCAAGGTTGGTTCCTTTAACCCCCACGTAAATTGAATTATTAATATTAATCCATTAACTTAATCATTTATAGCATGAAAAGTCTAAACGCCCCTTTAAAACTTAACATAATTTCTGACCACGGTGAGGATTACGGAACCTGTGTGACGGTCTTCCGACTATGACGGGCATCTTGCATGTATGCACAAAGCTCAGAGACTTGATTTAGTTAAAAGTTCTGTGAAAGCCCGATGCCTGGACGTTACATCCTGACATTCCGTCGTGGGGGGGGGAACTTTTGTTCAGAGAGTCGATCTCAGAACAAAATTTTCAGATTCTAAGTGTTTTGGAACGAGAACCCCCCGACGGTCCATCGTGCCCATGACGGTTCGTCGTTGGATCCGTCGAATCAGCCGTTTTTCAGAAATAACATCTGCTGATCAAAACGACTAAACAGGTTTACAAAAATCACTGTAATGGTAAGTTATCCATTCTCGACTGAGTATGTCCGCTCGTTTTATGGCAAGTCTATTCACCTTCCCTATTACGAGGTTGACTAGGACAAACACGGCCTCAACAATGACTTCCCTAATAGATTCATTTTTTTGACATCATTGCATAATGTTTAATTAATGGAGAGCTCGACACAAGGGTCGAAGCCTTGTCTGGAGACGTATCCCTAATTGAGGACTATCATGTACATTATTGGTGTTATTTGTGCCTTATTGGAAGACTATACAAATGTTGCATCGCTTTAGATGAATGAATTAATGAAAAATTGATGTATAACGAACAAATACAAAATTTAAGTTTTGACGTAATCCCTTTTATTAAAACACAATTTTTTCTATCAAAATTTATATTTCTTTTACAAATAGAAAAATCACTATTCATTACCTGCAAGTTGTTCTGTATATAAAACAAAAGATTGAAAAATAATCAACAAAAAATAACAATACAATCAGAATATACTAATATTTTTAGTTTTTGGAAATTTTTAAGGGCTATTTATATTTTGTTTCTCAGCTCTTGTAATTTTTAAAACCATTTTTTTTAAAAAAAAATAATAGAATAAAATAAAAAATAAATTAAAAAAAAAAAAAAAGTGATTTTTTTTTGGTTGTGGGTATGATTTTTACGTTATTCTTATTAAAAAAATATTTTATTATAAAAAAATAATTAAAAAAATTACTTTTTTTTGTGTGTGTCTGATTTCTTTATTCTTATTAAAAGAAAATATATATTTTATTAAACCTAGTTTGTCACTATTATAATATAGGAAAATATGAATCATATGGAAAGGGAGATAAGAGACAAAGAGAGGATCAATCACCTCGATCATGATATTGGATAAGGCCCTGACACTCCTTGAAGACATGGTATGAAAAATTGGACAAAATATGGACGAGGCATGGGTTCAAACCGGATTGATATCTACGAAGCCTTTTGTAGGTTTAAGCCACGACGGGATCTTGATAAAAAGCACTAGTGCATTTTTGGACCCGTTTTAAAGAATTGTATTCCATTTTTCTAGTTGTGAACTCACCCCCACCCTTGAGGAGATAGGGCTTCATTTGAAAAGGGTAAAACATAGTCACAAAGGAGACACTATGATACCAAAACATATTCTTAATGGGAGAGGTTTCTAGAATTTATGCATAAATGAGAATGATATGGGTGGTTTGTTTCGATAATGGATGGTTCCGTTAGAATTTTGTACAAAAAAAATATGGCAAAAGGATGGATTCGAAGTGTATGGAAAAAACAACTCCGTAATAATCGGGTGTTGGTGACCTGGGAGGAGCACACAGTTATGTGCCTCGTGGTTTGGCCATTTTAGGGGAATATGGTATTACAAAAAAAAAGGGACGGAGTGTGATTAGCATGAACTGGCTCTTTGCAGTCATACAGTTTTGAGAAAAGGAAAAAAAAAAAAGCATAAGATCACCATCGTACCAAGATTCTGGCAGACATTATTGTCTTTTCTTTAAATATTGCAGGATGGAAATGACTACTTTGAGGGATGCATATGTTATTACAAGTATGGATGATGAACACATTCGTCATCACCCTATGCAATGGACTTTACAAAATAGAATGGAATGATTAGTATGGGGGCCATTAAAGAAAGAATCAAGATCAATTTGTCCGAAGGGTATTGAAGCTTGGAAAAGAACACCTCACATAATCTGACTGCTGAAAAGATGGTGGGAATTATCATTGGTTCCATCGGCCGAAGGGGTGATAAGGTGATATACAGTTACTTTTCGATCTATTACATGGTCCCCTAATGGGTCTTTGAGGGTCCAACCTTACATGCATTCTTAGAGGTATTGCGACAACTTGGGCGAACACCAATCTTCTACACACCTAATGAAGATTCGCGGGAAGTCATAGTAATGAGTTTATCTCAGATACCTTAGGCAATCGAGATATTTAAGATTTGGGGGGATTCATACTCTCAAGTCCCCAGTGGGAAGGATGCAAGAGGCGAGGTGCGACAAAAGCAACTAGACTGGGTTCATGATATGCCCCTTCTAAGGTTTGTCAGAAGGGTCAATAAAAGGACCTATAGATCGAGAAGAGGCAGAAAGAAATTGATTGTTGAGATTAAGAAAGTCGCCTAATATCCGAAAGAGTAATGACCTGAAAAAACGCTAAAGGGAGTTGCCCAACGTGATCGATATTTGAAGTACATTAGAAAACACCGCTATACATTTTAAACCTTACAAGAAGACTTGGCATTGCAAAGGCGCTTATAGAGAAACAGGAAGAGGGGTTTTGGTTTAGTTTATAAGGAAAAGGCCCACTTATCGCGCACAAGTAGCTCCAAACTCAAGTTAAAGCCTTAATGAACGGGGGAAGAAAGTGAGAAATAGAAAGGCCCATTTCAGATACTCTTCTTAGGCATACTGTGAGATTGAGAGAATTCAAAGGATAGACGAAGCGAGATGCACTCCACCTTAAAATGAGGAGCTCCAAGAACAAGGGAATTTGACGCCATGGAAGTTAATAACTGTCAAAAATGGTTACAGAAATAGTTATGACACTATGGAGGAAAGCCGACACGCATACTACAACTCTGGGAGGGAATCTCAACATGTTTATGCTAGATTTTTACCCAGAACGATGAGAGGTTGGCAGACCAGGCCCATGCTTTGGCTGCCATATCTACCGAAGACCGTTGGAGAAGATTTATAAGGGTTCTTGGAGAGGATGCGATCGAGGATCAATTTTGTGTTTCGCGTATATGTTAGTAGTATATTCATTTATTGTTATTTTTAGTTTGTTATTTTCTTTTCGTTTTGTTTATTTTTTTCCTTTAGAGTCTATCTAAGTCATATGTAACTTCTGTTTTTTTTTGTTTTATCAAATTCATTGTTTCTAAACAATTTGAAAATGAATGAAAAAGATTTTCTTTCGTTCCCTTATGTGATATGTCATGAAAAGAAAAATTAATTAATACTTCTCGAAACTACGCATGATCGGATTCATGGGCCAAACATGAACGTAAGCAACATGAGGGTTCGACCCAAATTATTTTCATATTATTAGAGTTTCTTTTCTTTTTCCTTTATTCTTCTCTGAAAAATGATAATCAGAATGTTAATAAATATCAATAAATAAATAACACTAAATAAATAAAATGATAATATTAATGAAGAGGGAAAAAGCCTAGGTAAGAACGGGAGGAAACATAAGTCCTCCATTATAGAAGTATTATGTGGAACAAGGTGAATTTAATTTCTTAACACTAAGGGTTGGTACTCTATTCCAGAAGGAGGAGAGAGAGAGGAGGGAGAGAGAGAGAGAGAGGAGAAGAGAGAGTACATACTAGATTAAAGGTAGTTGGTTTTGGTTAAACTGGACCAGACATCCTGTACAACACAAGAGCGAGAGGGAGAACACGAGAAAATGGCCCCAAAAGAGGAAAATGAATAGGACAACAAGAGGAGATCCTAAACCAGATGGACTTCACAAGAAATAGGGAAACAAAAGAGATAGGGGGTTAAAACAACAAAATGGCCGAGATCCAAGAGGCTTGGATGAGTGGACACCCTCCACCCTCTCAATTAGACTATTTTAATACAAATATGATCACCCTACCAGCTTCGTGTGTCGACAAGGCGATCCGAATATCCACCTGTCACCCCTATGCTAACACATTCAACGTGCTGGAAACTTTATTGGTGGCCTTTGAATACGCTTGTGATAGTCATCCACCTCCATTGTGTCAACTGACCCGACTAACTGCATACCGCAGCCAACGATGGTGCCCAAAATCCAACAGCGATATCCGCCCAAAGTTAGTTTGGCGTGACGTGATCAGAGTTACACTCGTGAAGAGGCAATTAAAAGTCCAGCTCTCATCCCACATTAATCAATATAGTTACATGTCAAAATTGAGAGGATGGTCAAGCTGAGGAAACATGAAGAAAGACTAAGAAAAGAAGAGTTTGTGGAACAGAGTATAGGAGATATGCAAGGACTAGGAGGCCACAAAGGCATCTCGTTCAATGACTTGTGTATGTTTCCTCACGTTTATTTACCTGCTGGTTTTAAAACTCCAAAGTTTGAAAAATATGATGGTCACGGACGAGACCCCATAGCTCATCTAAAGAGTATGCCAACCAATTGAGGGGTGAAGCAGGCCACCGACAATACATGACGTTACTATTTGACATTTTTGGGGGAAATCTAGTAGGATTGCATCTTAATGGTTCAAGATCCGGATAGCACCAACTGGCACACATGTGACTGCAGACGATGTGGAGAGCAGGGTGAGCGTTCGGCGAACGCCCAACGACAATTAAAACATAATATCTGACGCTTCACGATTGGCTTTTCTACAGTAGGCTGAAACCATTCGCTGAAGTTATTAAGGAAAAGGAAAATGGTGGAAAATGGCATCAACTTGGAAAGATTGTACGTCAGCTGCCTTAAAATCCACAAACAACAAGTGCTTCAGATGGTTCTGGAATATTGGAGGGACAAGAGAAAGGAGGATGTGGGCAACTATGGTATCAAATGCCTAGGACTCATTGCCTAGGTAATTCCTCACACATTAGTTTTATTCCCAAGCTAAACAATTATTTTTGTCCCATCCCACTCCATACATGTGTAATGCAAACCAATTGCACCCCCTTTTTATCCAAAATGGCGTGCACCACTCCACCAAAATCCATCCACCACCCCCACAAGTCATCAAAAAATGCTAGAATTTCATTCTTCGTCCTAGACCAAATATAAAGAGGGAGGAAATGGCGTTAAACAGAGTCACTCCTATTGGGAGCGTATGCTAGGGTTCCAAATTAAGGACGTCTGAAGGTTTTGAGTCCTATTGAGAGAAAAAATGTCGACTCCTTCCCCGAGAAATTGGGATTATTATCAACATTGCGCATATCATTCTAATCCCCAGGGCACAACATAGAGGAGATGTTGGTAGTTGAAAAGGGCCATTCAGGATTGACGCTTCTAAGAATTATAGTCTGAAAGTCGGGGTGGACCACACATTAATCAAAATCCATTGCCGGAGCATACTGAAAAAAAAAACATTCTAGAATGAGAAGGGTCATGAATAGTTTGCATCTCCGTAATAAGGCCATCCTTGGGTTGGAAACAGGCATTGAGAAGTCAGCAAATGTGTTGATTTACACAAAAATGATGCTTTTAGGGGGGGAAAGTGTGTTAGCAAAGTTGAGTCCATCAAACAACCATATTAAATGTGAAAGGAGACTTGAAGATGTTTGGGCAAGTACGAGTAAGGCAAAATCATGTTTCAAAAAGGGAAACCAAACTATCTTGATCGTGCAAGGGTCTCATATTCCTATGTGATATCAGCCAATATCCCAGCTCCCAATGACTAACCAAAAGCTATTCCCGGAATTATGGGACCTATGTCGTGACATACAAGCGGAAAAGAAAGTTTGATGAAGAAATAGATGAAGTGGGAGGAATAACCGTTCATGAAGATGTCATGGTCTTATGGAATAAGGAAAACTAAAATGGACCAAATTACAAATAAATAGTTCGGTCATGAAGGAGAGGCAGGAGGAATTCCTAAGAAGATGAAACTATCAGGACTACTCCGGGGTGGAAACAATATTAAGAATCCCTCCAGCCCAAATCTCTTTGTTGTCTTTCTAATTACATTCGATGAAACCATCGCTACTGTATGGAAAATTTGAATGAAGCCATGTTCCTAGAAAGTCTACAGTGAGTCAGTTAGAGAAGAATGGCTGGGAGAATAGTTGAGGGTAACCAGCATCACCTTTTCAGATTGAGAACTATCCAAGAAGGTATAGGAACATAACCAAGGCCTAAATATCACATGTTTAAGTGTGAGCTTTCTATGTCACCGATTTCTAGTGATGGAGGATCTGGAGCAAATATTTTCTTTATCAACTCTAAAGAAATTGAATGGTAGTGCTGAAAAGGGTCCAACCCAACAAGTCTGTATTAGAGCTTTGATGGGTCAAAAACAGCAGTCATTGGTGAGATAGAGTCGTACTAACCATAGGGCCTGTGGATTTCAATACTTAATTTTCAGTGTTGGATATCAACGCATCCTACAATATATTGTTGGGAGGCCATGGGTTGCATAAGGTGGAGCAGTCCCCTCAAAGTTGGCATCAAATGACTTAACGTTTGAAGACGGACCGACAAGAAGTGATTGGTCATGGTGAGGGAGAATTTGTCATCTACAAAGAATTGTCTCCCTTTTATCAAGGCGGTATGAGAATTGGCATGGTTTATCAAGGTGTTTGAGGTATGGTTTATTGAGCTTGCCCCCGAGGGGAGTGTTTTATTCAAAAACAAAATATGCCCATGCGTCTTGTGTAAGATGGTGTTGAATGAATTGCTGAACATGGTTTGAGCCGGGTAGGGTAAAGGCTTAGGAATCATGCTGCAAGAAGATCTTATCCATGAGTCTACGAAAGAAGAGAATCGGTACTTTTGCTTAGGCTACCAACCCTGAGAATCAAGCACAAAGTGAAGGCAAGAAGAAGAAGAGAGAGGTATGGTCACACCAAGCCTATAACAACCAATCTACCAATCTTCATTAAAGCTCGTAGTAACAAAATCTTATCAATCATCTTTTCCAGAGCCGAGGAGAAAGTAAGCGAAGAAATGCGTCAATATTTTTAAGATGGAGTTGTCGATGGGTGTATGCGGTGAAATCGGAGAAGGCACTAGAGACAGAGATGTGCAATTCATTGGTCTGATTTCAAGCTTAAACAATTGGTGAGGCACCCTCTCCCGTTAAGACGAGTCTTGGTAGGTTGTCTTGTTTTTGCTTTGTAGGTCCGATTTATTCACGATTGTAATTCAGATTTTATTTGTCGTTTATTTCAAACATTCTTTTCCTTTGCAATAGGATGTAATTGCATATTATTTCAGTATAATATATTTGGCATTTTTCCTCTATACCGTTCTTTTCATGCCGATCTAGTCATAGGACATGCTGCAGAAAGTAAGAATTTTTAACCAGATCTAATATCCAATCTAATCTTCGACCTAATATCGAATTAATGGTCAAGAAATCGAATATGATGAAGATAGAGTATTTGAAGATAGTAGGATGGATTCAATCATTTTGAACATAAGCTCAAATAAACATGAGTGAAATTAGACGATAAATTTGGGGGCATCAGGAAGGAAGGAAATTATAGGAGATAGATAAGGTACAGGTTCGACATCAAAAAGATGATATAATTAGGCCCTGTTTATTACAAAGCTATTTTTGTGTAATCTTAGATGACATGCTGATTAAGCACTGGCATGTTGTCAAAAAGTGCCAATGAATCCTAATGTTCCTCCGATAAAGCAGAAGCTGAGAAAACTCAAAACGACATGAGGAATAATTAAAGAGGAGATACAAAAGAACTGAGGCCAACGTCATTCAAGTCGCTCATACCTTCTTGGTTAGCCAATATGTACCATCCCTAAAAAAGAAAAGAGTGAAAAAAGTACTTCGAATGTGTGTTGATTATCTTGATTTGGAATAACAAGTCCCCAAAGATGATTTCTTGGCCGAAAACATCCATATTTTATGGAAATTGTCTAACACGAGGGTGCATCTTTGTGAATTGTTATGCGGGCTACCCTAGATTATTATGGATGATGAAGAGAAGCAAAAATATCTTTTATCACTCCATGGGGACATATTGTTATCGGGTAGGCCTTTGGATTAAAAAATGCAGGGGGAAACTTATATGAGGAGCAATGACAACCATGTATTCACGATATGATGCATAGAGAAACGATGTTTATGTGAATGTGTTATCATTAAATCTAAAACTAGTCAAAATCATGGAATGACTTAAGGGAGAAATTTTTTTCGAAAAAGGCTTCGCAGGTATAATTCTCAAGCGTATCCTTCAAACTGTGGTATTTAGAGTACATAGGGGAAGCTGTGGGGTTATAGTCGTTAGAAGAGGAAGAGGTATTAGAGTTGGTTTGGATCCCTCAAAATTAAAAGTATCAAGAATTGCCACATCCAAAGAACAAAAAAACGAGGTTATGAGCATTTCTAGAAGGTTGTAAAGATACTATCAGCAGATTCATTGCTCAACTCACAAAAACTTGTGAGAACCATTCTTTCGTTGTTGAAAAAGAATGCCAAAGTCGAGTGGCGAAGAATGTGAGATTGCTTTTGAAAGAATTAAGGAATTACTATCGAAATTCCCTTGTGTTGGGTCCTCCTGAGCAGGAAGACCTTGATATTGTATGGTCAGTACTGGATAATTCTTTTATTGTTTACTGGGGTAAGCATGATTGACACGGGAAAGAAGGAGCGGAGCCATGTAAACACAGCAAGAAGTTTACCGTTACGAAGAGAAGTACACCCTCTTGAAAGAACGTTGTTGTGCCCTAAAAATTGGGTAGCACAAAAGTGAAAAAATTATCTTTCATCTGACACTACTTAATCTAAATCTCTCGTATGGATCCGTTGTTTGTGTTGAAATAATTTCAAAATACCATGCCAATTGGCAGGCTTGCGAAATGGCACATATTGCTCACAGAGTGACATTACTATATAACGCGGACCGCATGAAAGCCTCAAGCCTGGATTGAGTAGATCATTTGTCATAGAACCTATGATGAGAATATGAACAACTTAAAACCTATTTAGATGAAGGTATCTTGTATAGCATGATATTCCCATGATAACAAACAAGGTTGTAGTATTCTTTAATGGTGCCTCTAAAAGGAAAGGAGGAAGGAGTTGGAATAGGAGTTGTCTTATGTTGAATCAGGGGAGTATTAAGTATATTACCTATTATAAGCCAAACTTAGATTCTAGTGACTAATAATATGTCTGAGTACGAAGCGTTTCTGATTTGGGGATGAGGTTAGTTGTCACATAGGGATCAAGAATGGTGTGTTAGGGGGGGGTGACTCAGACTTTACGTTCATCAAATGCAAGGAGAAGGGGGAACCGAGCCCAAGATCATACACATGAAACATTGTTTACAAGGTCTTGTCAATGATTCGTGTCGATAAAGTTTAGACACATTCCCAATGAATGCACATATGAGATTGCAGATGGATTGGCCACTTTATATTCGAGGCTCCAAAACCCTGATGACACCATATCAACCATTTTATAATACAAATCGTGATCAAATTCTTATGGCACATGATTGAGGAGGGGCATTGGACGTTAAGCCTTGGTTATGATATAAAAACATATCTTCAGTCTGGAGAATGTCCGTCAGATGTAACTAGTAATAAAAAAAGGACGTTCGACGACTAGCAGAGGTTTGTTCTTAAGCGGAGGCGTACTGTAAAAAGACACCCGATAGATTAAGGTCTTCTAGGGTGTGTCAGCTCAAGAGGAAATCATGATTAAGTTCCACTCAAGAGTTTGTGGACCCCATATGAATGGATATGTTCTTATATAAGAAGATACTTCGGACAGGAGATCTTGGCTCACATGGAGGGGTCTCTACGTTTGTTCGCAATGCTCATGAATGTCAAATACAGGTGAATTTGATACATTCTGCCCCTTCTGAGTTTGATGCATGTCCGCTCCATGGCCTTCGTGGGCATATGGAGGACATGGATGTGATTGGACAGATAGAACCACCAAAAGCAATAGAATGGTTACAGGGTCATCGTGGGGGCATTGAGTCCTTTACAAAGTGGTTGGAATCATAACTTTCAAGTCAGTGACGAATAGGTAGTGGTGGATTTATCCATTTCAACATCATCTGTGATTTTGTGTTCCAAAGGTTGATTATACCTTATAACGCTCCGCAATCTCAACAGCCAATTAATACAAGAGGTATGCTACCAATTAATATTGGAGCATAAAATTTGCTCCGTATCCCAAAGGCAAATGGGGTTGAGAAGTATGGCTAACAAAAATATAAAAACGAACTTCGTAAGATGGTTCAAAGTTCTCAACAATGGCATATTTTGAAATGTTCCTTTTTGCTTTGTGGGTATCACACTACAGTCCGTTACATCAGTGGGCGCTACTCAATATTCAACTGGTAACGGGCCTAAGGAAGTTTACATGCAGAGATTGAGGATCCATCTTTACGAATTATTGTGGAGGCTGTGAATGCTGATGAGTGTCTCAAAACTTTGTTGTAGAATTAGTTTTGATTGATGAGAAGCATCTGACATCAGTATGTCACGGACAATGAGATCAGAAAAGAGGCATGGCATACAAAAAAGGTGTCGTCCCCACTTTTTAAAGGGATCAATTAGTGTGATACACATTTTGCCACATCAAATGCCGAAACCAAAGGCGAATTATTTTCTCCAACTTTGGAGAGCACCATTCGTTGTTAAATGGTAGTACCCATGGTGCTCTTTACTTAGCAGATATTGGAAGGCAAAGTGACAGACTCGCGTCAATTACTTATGCCTGTGAAAATATCATTACATATGGATCTTGAGTTTCGTACATTAGAAACCCTTATTGTTGTTGGGCCGATAACATTTCAAGGGTTTATTCAATGGCATATCTGGTTTGCTGTTTTCCTTGACTTTTTTTAAAAAAAACATAAAGAGCCTGAACTACATTTGACCTATTCTTGTTTTGCGGCACGATACTAGCAGCCCTAATGTTTGGTTCGGTTCAACAAATACAACTCCAAACTTCATATTGTACTATACTGGGGCCAAAATTCCCTTTTGTTTATTCAATTCGGGCCTGTCCTCTCAAAGCTCAAAATCACCCCATCATCTAAAATTCAAAAAAAAGAGTTCTTTCATCACCCTTGATATGTCGGAGTAAGTCGGTTAAGGGTAGTAAAAAATTTGAAATGGAGCCATAAGACAAAATGTTGAGTAAAAAGATATAAAATATGCGTCTTATTGGGTGCAAAACCCTAAGTGGGCACGGTCAGGCGAAAAAGGTTGAAAATCAAAGAGTCTTAATTGGTGAAAATTATGACATGCACCATAAGGCATACTTGATCGGCACAATTACCATGATAGAGTTTTGTACCGTCTGTTTAGTCGTTTTGGCAGCGATTTTATTTTGGAAAAAGTAAGGCTGAGCCCACGGACCCCACGACGACCGTCATGGGCCGCGACGGGACCTTCGCAGGGTCTCGTTTCAAAAACACTTGGAAAATCTGAAATTGGGGGTACTGAAAATTCGACTCTCTTAACTCGTAAACGACATGGACAGGACGGACCGTCACAGGTGTGACGGTACCGTCACAAGGTCTTCGTTGAATCCATCTCTGACCTTGCGCGACCTGCAGAACGACCATCGCAGAGGCCACGACGGGGCCATCGCATGTTCGCATCCCAGTCGGGTCGGATTTCGTTATAATACTTTTAAGGACGTTTTTGAAATATTCCTTCTTTAATTATAAAAGTTAGATGTGTAATGTTTAAATAAGTCTAATATTACTTGTGGGTTGAACAGAGGTAACCTAATGAATTAGTGGTTAATTAATTTCATCTTTTATGATTAATTATATGTTATTAGGGTAAAGCAAGAAGGTTGAATAAGAAAGCAATAGACAGAACAAAGAAGACAGAAAAAGAAGAAGACGGTAGAGAGAGAGAGAGACGAAGAGGATAAGCACGGTTTTGAGAGAATATGCTTGGTTGTCTCAATCTTCGGTGGAGGTAGGTTATGGTTTTTACAACTATTCGTAGTAACCTCTTAATAGCGAATGATATTTGTTGGGGTAGTATTATCGAGTCTTTTTTTTAATGCTTACTTGTGGTGGGTATCATGATTTGATTTATGTATATAGAATTGTGATGAAACAACATGATGAAGCATTGATCCCAAATCTTGATAAAAACCTAATCTCTTTGTTAAGGATGATTGCCTTTATATAAAAGGAGGCTTGATGAACTAAGGGATGAAGATGATGAACGGGCCTTTGTATAAAATAAGGCTTGATGAATCATCCGAACGAGACTAGGGGAATCGGATTGTCACGTACCGCACATAGAATTAGTGTACGGGTGTACCGAACTCGACCGTAGATGTAGGGGAATCAGAGTGTCACGTACCGACACATAGACATTAGTCTGACTGGTGTCACGAACCGACACTAGATGTAGGGATCGTAGTGTCACGTACCGGAACATAGCAATTAGAGTGGGACGGGTGTCATGAACGACCTAGATGTAGGGGATCGGAGTGTCACTACCCGACACATTGGAATAGGGGATCAGAGTGTCCACAGTTCCGACACTAGTAGTAGGGGATTCAGCGTGTCACGTACCGACACAAGAGGAGTAAAGGATATGATCTTGAAAGAATGCTAATAACTCAATCTAAGAACATGTATCCCAAAAGAGTATGGTATGGAAGGCTTGATTCGCATAGATTATTATCGGTGATATTAGTAAATGATGTTTGGTACTTGGTGCTATCATATAGTTAAGATATTAGTTGATTTTATGAGATATCTCACATATATTGCTTCCTCTTTTGAGTGGCCAATAAACCTCACAATGACTAATATTAGCGCTGACCTTTACATAAGAATGCTAAAACCAATCGTGGTAAAAGACCAACCTAAGAAAAGGAAATTTGTAAATTACAATGATACTTCGTAATTTAAGCAGTATGACCGGACTAAAATTAGTACGAGAGTAGAGAAGGCTGTTGGAATGGCGATGCCATGGGTTACTCCACGGAAAACATTAAAAGTTGATGAACGAGAGAAGAGAAAGAAAGGGACTTTATAATGACGCACGGGTTAGGTGGAGTGTCATGATGTAACTGAGAAAAGAAATGTGAACGGATCGGCAACACGTAGGAAAAACACAAACGGGAACTAAGAGAGAGGAAAAGACAGAACAAAGGGAGGAAGGAACCCGATAGCAACCCATCTCGTAGCAGAGCTTAACGAACGCACTCCAAAACACTCAAACTCACTGTTTTTTACCCCCAACCTATCACAGCACTCTCTCACGGCCTAGAGTGCCTTCCTTCAGATGCCGTCCCCTAGTCGTTATTCCACAATACGACTTTGAGCGTTGGGGATTCTGATCAATTCGCAATTAAAGTCTCGGCGGCCAATCGCCTTAAGCTTAGCCCAAAGTAGAGCGCCAATAAACGGGGGTTGCGGTACACGATACTCACAAGGCGTGCAACCAGGGCTAGGATGGAAGCGCCGGATCGGGAACTGTATGGAGCGGACGCGACAGAGCGGAAAACATAGGTAAACGCATTTCGAGGAAGGATAAAGGAGGGCTGAGTAGAGCTGAAGAAGGGCAACAGTGTTTATGGACCGCTATACTAAGAGGGAGATAGTATATAGAAAGTGCGAGAGTGCACTGGTCGGAAACCAAGGGCAAGGGACTACATAGGAAGGAACCAGGACCAGAATATCACATGCGAGGGGCAGGCGCGTAAAGGGCGAGAGGAGAAGAGAGGGAGTCAAAGCTAAACGTCGGAAAGGTTTGGCGGTGGACAGCAACCAATTGTTCGTAGGGGAACGGGCAATGCATCCAAAGGAAGGGGAAAATGTGGAGTCTAATGGCAACAACAAGGATATATAAAACGTTACAGTCTGGATTAATCTACTCATTACTTGTGGTTGTACGTACCCCCTGCTTTTATGTTTTCTTTTTGTATATGTGGTATGCAGTCAACGTGCCCGTCATCTTCGACTCAACCGTAATTCTAGCCTTTCTTCGTCACACACCCAAAGTAAAAAACAGGATCTTCATCAGGGTGGCTAATGCTTCTAGCTTGGACTGGACTCCTTCCTCATGTCTTGATTCCCTTGAAGTTTCGGCCTAGCTATCTTTTATTTGTTTAGCTTCTTAGAGACCCTTAGTTCATAATGATCATAGATGTTCTTGTTGTGTATGACTTTCGAGTTTTAGGGGAAATAATGATTTGTTTGAATTTTAGAAGTTGTGAATTGTCTTGTATTTTGAGTTTAAGTCTTCCGCATGCTTGTGTGGATAATTAAATCTAAATGGTACTGTTTTAGATTGGTTG
>JAKWJA010002253.1:0-13115 GCA_027704765.1 Solanum habrochaites | reverse complement strand
GTAAGACATAATAATGTGTCAGAAAAAAGACGTTTTGTTGGTTTAAGCCGTTATACAGTCGATTTATCAGGGATTCTCTTCTTTGCTTCCCAATTGACGAACTCGACTAAGCAGAAGGTTCCATTTGTATGGTCGGATGAATGTGCGGAAAGGCTTCCAGAAATCAAGACCGTGATACCGCCCTATCCTTACCTTGCCGTAGAGGTAAGAACTTCATTGTTTATTGTGATGATCCTATTCTGTTTTTGGGTTGTCGTGCTAATGCAAGAGAAAATGTAATTGATTATGCCTCCGAGGCAATTAAAGGTGCATGAACGTTACTTATCGGACCCCACGATTTAGAATTGGCGCGGTGTGTTGGCATTAAAGCAATGGAGGACACTATCTTAGGGGTTTCAGTGGAAGTCTATACGGATCATGTAGTTTACAAGTTTATCTTATCAGAAAGATTGAATTTGAGACAGAGGAGATGGATGGAATACTGAAGAACTAGATAGTACCATCTTGTATCACCCCAGGAAAAGATAATGTTGTGGAAGGAGCCTTAATTAGAAAAGCAATGGGTAGTTTAGCTCAACTTGCAAGTCTAGACGCCATTGTCTAGAGAGGTTTTAGACTCTGGCTAAGGACTTTATGCGGTGGAAGAAATGAGAAGGGGGGATTTTGTGGCCAGTGTGGAGGCAAGATATTCCTTCTTGGACAACATTAAGGGAAACAGTTTACTGAGAGAAACTGATTCGGATCAGAGATAAGGTGTTGCGAGGAGAGGCAAAGAAGCAATAATGGATGAGGAAGGTGTTTTGAGAATTAAGGAAGGAATGTGTGCCCCGTGTTGATATTTGATCCACACTATTCTTACAGAGGCTATACGTTCCGGAATTCTATACATCCTGGTGCCAACCAAGATGTACCGTGACTAAAAGGAAAACATTTTGGTGGAGTAGAATTGAAGCGCGACATTGTTGATTTTGTGCCAATGTCCAAATTGTCAGCAAAGTAAAGTAGGGAACACCAGAGGCCCGGAGGAAAAACTTCAGAGAATGCCCATTCTGAATGGAGTGGGCGAGAATGCAAGGACTTCGTGGTTGGTCTTCCAAAGACATTGGGCAGGTTTATTCTATTTGGGTAATTGTGGATCAGAGTTAACACAAGGTCGCTCTTAATTCCGGTTAGGTGAGCTTACAATGCAGCAGAAGTTAGCCGACTCTACATCAAGAAATTGTTCGGTTGCATGGAGTTCCACTTTCATTATATCAGATAGAGGTAGCAGTTTACTTTTAAGTTTTGGAGAAACATTGCATGGCTAAAGTTAGGTACTAGGTTGGACTTAGTACTGCATTCACCTCAGACGAGGGTAGTCTGAGCGAAACAATTCAGGTGTTGGAAGATTATGTTTCATGCATGTGTGATAGAATTTGGTGTCGTCATGGGATAACTTCCTTACCCTTAGCAGAGTTTCATACAATAATAGGCATCACTCAAGTAGGGATATGGCTCCTTTCGAAGCATTGTATGGGAGGAGTGTAGGTCTTCCCACCCACTCTTATTGTTTGATGCCATCTCGAGGTTAGACTTGGGGTATGACCTTTTGATGGGTATCATTAGAGAAGGTGAAAATCTAGTCAAGAAACGCTCGTTAGCGGCTCAAGTAGCAAAAGGAGTATGCAGGTCGAAAGGTTAGGGATGGAGTTCATGGAGGTGAGCAAGTTTGGCTGAAGGTGTCAACCATGAAGGGTGTGATGCGTTTTGGTACAAGAGGGAACGAAGAACCGAGGTATAATTGGGCCATTTGAAGTACTAGCGGTAGGGGAGGGGGCTGTATGAAATTAGCCTCCTCCAGGGCTGTCCGGAGTGCAAACGGATTTATGTGTCTCTGCTGAAACGAACCAGGGGGATGGAAACTACCTCTCGTTGAGGACTCAGTTCTGCTTGATGAAAAATTTGACTTCGAGGAGGAGCCTGGGCCATTTGGATAGAGAAATTCGCAAGTTGAGATCCAAGGGAAAAGTAATCCATCAAAAGTCATGGAAGAATGGACCAGTTAAGAGTCACTTGGGAGAAGGAGCTGATATGAAAGAAAGATACCCACATCTGTTTAACAGTTAAGGTACTCCTTTGCCCTTGTTTTTTTCTATGATCGTTCGAGGATGAACGATGGGTAAAATTGGATCTATTGTAACGACCTGTTTAGTCATGTTGAGAAGCAAATTTTATTTCTGGAAAAATGGCTGAGTCAACAGATCCCACGACGGAACGTATGGGCACGCGGACCGTTGTGGGGGTCTCGTTCCAAAACACATTAGATTAGAAATTTGGGTACTGAGATCGGACTCTCTGAACGTCACGAACGGGTGCAGACGGGACCGTATCAGGCATGACGGGACCGTCAACAGACCCTTGTAGAAATCTTAGGGGAGTTTTTTTTTTTTTTTTTCTCTCAACTCTGTGACGGAAACAGCAAGACGGACCGTCGAGCACGGACGGCCCGTCACAGACTGAGTAATCCCAGGCTGGGTCGGATTTCTGTTAAATGTTTTAAGGGGCGTTTTCGGGACTATTCAGCTTAAATTATAAAGTTAGTGGTTAATGTTAAATATTGTAAGTACTTGGGGGTTAAAGGAGACACCTTGGAATAAATAGTGGTATTTATTCCTCTTTTATACTTAATTTTAGGATTATAGGGTAAAAATAAAAGGGTGTTGGAATAAGAAAAATAGAAAGAAAAGAGAAGAGAGGAGAAAACGAACGGAGAAGGAAAGAGAAGAACGAAGAGGAAAAGCAAAGACTTGAAGATTAGAGTGCTTGATCACAAATTCTCGGTGGAGGTAGGTTATGGTTATGTTATTCGTAGTAAACTCTAAATAGGGAATGGAGTATTGGGTTAGTCTGTAACCCTTCTATATGCTTGATGTAGGTTGTATGAATGTGATTATATAATTGTGGAATAAACTAAGATGCTGGAGCTATTGAACCTAAATCTTTGAAAAACCCTAAGCTGCCTTGTTAATGAGATTGATGATGCTTGGATAAAGAAGGCTTGAGAACTAAAGTGATGAGAGTAGTGGAAAGGTGTCACGAACCAGACACGTAGAATTAGTGGAACGGGTTTCACGAACCGAACACGTAGAATTAGGGGATCGGGTGTCAAGAACCGACACGTAGAATTAGGAGATCGGTGTCATGACACCGACACGTAGAAGTAAGGGACGGTGTCACGAACGATACGTCGAATTAGGGAGATAGGGTGCACGAAACGACACGTAGCATATGGAGGGAGTGTCCAAGTACCGACACGAGAGAAATAAACATAATGAAGCTGAAGATGTTATATACTCAATCTAATGAACCTAATTCCCAAATGGGTATGGCATTGAGGGACCTTGGAGTCCTCATGGTGAACTTGGCGGGTGCTATTAATAATTATAGAACTGTTGTTGCTTACATGTTGAGTATTGTAGTTTTATTTATGATAGATTTGATATATTAGTGTTTTCTATTTTGAGTTGGCCGATGATATCCTCTAAGTACTTGTGTTTTGTACTGACCCTTACTTGTATGTTCTATCTTTGTCCATTTGTGTAGTGCAGCAAACGTGCCATCGTATTCAACTCAGCACAACTCTAGCCAGTCTTCATTCAAGCCGATTCTGGGTGCAGCTATTGCTTCTAGCTTGGACGGGATCTTCCTCGTATGTCTTGAGCCTTGAGATTCCGGCATGGACTAGCTTTTACTTATTGTAGCTCTTAGATAATCTGTAGCTTAGTCATTTGCGGAAGATGTTCTGTGGTGCTGAATTACAAGTTTTGAAATAAAAAGTATTGAGTTTTTATAAGTTATTTTAATCGATTTTCATTAATTGAGTTAAGTCATTCCGCTATATTTTGTTATGTAGGTGAACTTGGGAATTGGATTTGGCTTGCGTTCGCTCACATAGAGGATAAGTGGGGTGTCAGTCGGCGGCCCTTTTGGGTATGACAAAAGGGTGTTTAAGAGTGCAAGTTTGTTGTTTTATTTTATTTTATTCTATTTTTAGTCAGATAGAATGGGTGTCCAAAAATTATGGTTAGAGTCTAATGTTCTATTTATTAAATATTTGTTTGATTTTCATCATCCAATCCATTTATTTGTGTGCAAATATTACTCTAGTTCATTGTCAAAGATATTAAAAAATAATACTGTAATTATGATATTATTACAAGAAAAAAAGTCAAATCTTCGCACATCAACACTATCCAACTTGTAACTTTCATATCATAATTTTTCTTAAAAATAAATTCTTCGTGTAAAAATATAACCAATCTTTGTTTTCCTAGTTAACTCTATTTTCTTACATAGATTAGTTGTCAATTTTTTTTTCTTTTACACAATCCTTAAGAAATTATAAATAATAAAAATTAAATTAATTTACCTCTTACTAAACTCTAGAAACTTGTTTATACTTTCAATTAATAAATTGTAATGGTAAAATAAGAAAATTTAATTAATATTTATTTTAATTTTTTAAATTAATAAATAATTTTGGCCAACTAATATGAAACATAGGGAGAAATTTCTTAAATATTATTGAAGTAAAAGATAGCTAATTTAGTATGATCCATCTTTGTACTGGATTATAACAATATAATCCGATTCAGAACTCTAAAATTGACTGGATTGTTATAGTTCATCCATTAAAATACGAGTGTGCTTGACATTGTTGTTGGAAGGAATTTAATTATATTTTTTAGACCAAACTTTTTTAAAAGCAAGTCATTTGGCAAAACAGTGAAATTGTTTTCAAGGAGCAAAAGTAGTTTGTTCTGTGTCAAAAGAACCAAATATTTTCCTCTTCTAAAAGACGTAGAAGCAAAAAAAACTGTTTTTCAAGATACAATATTATTTTCCATTATGTATATATCGACCAATTGATGCCATATAAACTAAGAAGGATAAGTTCAATGAAGTGTCATTTAAAAGAATTATTGTAGCTATAATAATTATTTTATTTATTTGTGTTACTGGCGTTACTTTGTATTGTATTTAAATTATATTTAGTCATCATTATTAATATTTAATTATGTATTATTTTTGCTATGCATAAATTGATGTGAAAACAAAAATAACTACATTCGAATTTAACCAAAATAAAAATGTAAAACACCCAAAACTTTTACATGGATACTGAATTATGAGTATATATATATAGATATCTATATATAGATAGATAATATATATATATATATCTATATATATTATACACACACAACATTTCTTAAAACAAAAAAGACACATAAATAGCCAGTTACATCAAGCACTAGTTTTTAGGCGTGATACATCAATCACAAAATACTAACTAAATGTATACCTGAGGTCAATAGAAAGTACCGCATAGACTCGTATCCATCAAATCTATTTATCCCTTCAACCATTTTGTATGTTGTATCAATGCATGCCATATACATTGAAATTTCAAGCTCTTGTTTCTTCACCTCAACAATGTATCTTACTAACAAAGTTTTCCTTCAACTTATAAATCTCTAATTCAGTTGCAATGACTGATTTGAGATTCACAAAACCAATATTTTGACCAACAACAATTTCATCACTTTGTATCGTTCACCCTCACCTCATTTTCCCTAGATTTGAAATGTCTCAACAAGCTCGACAAGTTAATGTCGTAGAATAACTTACTGGACAAAGTTGAATTAAACAAATTAATGAATTGAATAAGAATTGAGAAGACAAAATTTAATTGAATTAACGTATTACAATTTGGTCAATTACTTTATGAAGTTTAGATGTAAGAGTCTTGTACCGGACGAATTTAATCTCATTTGTCAAAATAAACATTCTTGAGCCCTCTGGCACCTATGCTTTTAATCTACCCCTTGTGTATTGAGTGTGAGGGATTAAGGGGACCGCAGCTAAGTTAGGTCGTGTTACTTATGCTAAAACCCTTAATTCACTTTAGAGATGTTACTTTTATGATGCAAATTTTATTTATTAAAAAATACCACTATTCTCATCTTTTAATGTTTGAAGTCATAGGAAACATATCTGTCAAATGTGGGACACCTATAAAATGATGTTATACTTGATTAGTTTGAGATTACATTCACATGTTATATAGATACTGTATTTTAACAGTGTTACTTTTCTCTGAAAAAGCAAATATTCGTATTTTTTTTCTTTTAAGAAAACCTATTTTTCTTACACGTGAACATATATACGTATCCAATTATTACAAAATAAATATATAAAATAATAAACTTTCGATGAACGTATTACGACAATTCAAAATAATATTTTTGAATAAATAATTATTATATTAGCTTATTCACAATAATTTTGAATTTATCAGGGATCTATTCATACATTTAAAATATTACAACAAAAAGACAAAAGGGGTATTTTCTTTTATATCGAAGATGAATAGGGGAAAATAAATTTGTTTCCGGTTTAAATTTTCAGCGAAGTTTTATCAATTACTACAACATTATTTTGAATTTACCACTTCAAAATTGGAAAACATATAATGTAGGGAGAAAATTAACTAGATTTGGTCACCTACTTCAAAAATGGAAAACATTTAAAAGAAGGGAGAAAATTAACTAGATTTCCAAATTAATTTGGTAGCAAAGTTGTCAGTTATTGCAAAAGTATCTGGAACATACCATTGCAAAATTGGAAGATACATAAATGAAGTCCCTATAAATGTTCCTTACATTTCATTGAATTATACTTCATAGTTGGTATTTCTCTCTACCATTTCTTACTTTAGAGGAACAAAATTGTCATCGAATATGCATAACGCTAACTTTTCTCCTTTTTTAGGACCTTCTCCTATCCTACATTTTTGCACCGTATGCAATGGAATGTTTCATACTTATTCCGGATTCGTAAATCATATACAAATTACCCATCCATTATCATCTGAGCAAGGCATCATTCTACATTCTTCTGTATATGCATCTCGTACGTTTTTACAAGGAAATCCTCTATCAACTCAACCTGCGGCCCCACGAAATGTTAGAACAGAAAGAAACAATAACATTGTTATCATGCCAACACCATCTTCAAATCTTAACCGCCCAATAATTAGTAGGGACAGAGCACTACCAATTGATAGACAACTAATGGCACGAAGAAATTCGTTTGTACCGATCAGAAGGTTTACAACACAATCAATGGGGATAGAGAACGTGGAAAGAAATGAACCATGTTGAAAAGTTCAAAGTAGGTTTTATTGCTGATCGTACGCATATCCATTGATCGATCAATTGGATGTTCCTATTTCATCAATCAGATGAGTTTTAATTAACATGATGAAGAACAAATTGATTGATTTGAAATTGAGCTTTAATTAGAGAACCAAGTAGGAGGATCTTCTTTGTAATGATGGGTGTCTTAAAATTGTTTTGTTTGAAGTTTTTGTTAAACTTTCTTATTAACTGTATGTTACTTCATCTAATAGATGGCGTCTAAGATTCTAAGTTTTTTCTTGTTCTTATTTTGTTTATTGTTATTGGTTATTTGGTTAGATATTGTAGGCCGTTAAGATTCTCTTATGGTTAGAGTCTATTATTCTATTTTGAAAATCTATTTTCATTTCGAGTTTCTATGGATATTTGTTCAATTTTATTGGTCATAAATTCATGAAAAAAATAACTCTTAAGAACTACATTGGTGTCGTCGACACTTTTTAATTCTGTTAGATCAATGATCGATTTCGTAGAATTCCCATCAGTTAAAAAATCATAATCTGAAAAATAAGATGAGAGTTCAAATAAATCATATGTAAGAACATTAAAGTTTCACATCTTTACATCTTAAATTATAACTACATTCATTATAAAATACAGTAAAATTTCACTAAGCTAAAAATTGGATGATTAAAACTCTCCTTTCTTCCGACCTAACTTGGGACAATGAAAAGAAATCACTTATTTGATAAGATTAATAAGATAATATATTTTCAGAAGACCCTTATATAAATATATGGTCAAATTAATATTGTACATTAGATATTTCATTTAAAATTCAATATATTGTAAGACAATTTAGTAAAATGTGATTATTATGTTCTATTTTTTAAATTACTAATTTACAATCTAGCTGAAGCTATCTAAAATTTTCTTAGTGCATCCAATGTTTTCATTATTGTCCTTTTCGAATTGTTACCATAAAAGTTGAAAAGCGCTAAATACGATAAGTTCTTCCTTCCGTGCAATTTGTGGCTTTCTCTCAATATTTTATCATCTTCAACTTTATTATCAACATTGTTTTCAAAATAAATAAATATTATATTAGCATATAAATAATTTTTGAATTTAGTAGGACCTATAATGTATAGTGAAATTTATATCAATATAAAAATAGTCAAAATAAAAAAGAAATCAAATTGTTGTAATTAACTAATGAAAAATAATCAAATTGGGTATTTTCTTTCAATATAAATGATGAATTAGGGGAAAAAATAATCATGTTTCAATTTAAACTGTTAGCAAAGTTTTGTCACTTACTACAACATTATTTGGATTTACCACGTAAAAAATTGAAAATATATAAATAAAAAGGAGAAAATTAACTAGATTTCCAAATTTATTTGGTATCAAAGTTGTCACTTACTGCAACAATATATGGAACTTACCATTAAAATTCATGTTTTTTTGTTATCTTGTATTTGTCTACTTTTAATTCTACGAAATAAAATATTTTTTACATAATATAGAACTGTCGGCGTTTATTCATTTCACGAAAAACCCCAAACGAGCCGCGAGTGGCAACCCCACTTATCTTTACTAGGTAGCGAACCAACAATTTAATCCCAACATTTACAACATTTCAACCATACTAAACAAAATATAAGCGGAAGACTCAATCTTTTAATATAACCAATAAACATCTTCTAAAGTTTATCAACTATCATCCCCCAAAATTTGGAAGTCCATCACACCAGAACATCTATCCTCAAATTTTTATCTAGAGTAATTAAGAAGCTCAACTAAGTAAAAAGATGGTCCAGGTCCGAACTTCAAGACATCAACGTTGAAGGAGAGAATCCAGTCCGATCTAGGAGTATAGCTCATCCCTGAAGTCCTGATGTGCTTGGAAACTGGCTTAAGTTGAGGACGAGCTAATTCGATGGCACGCTTGCTGCACTCCACAACCTAACAAGAAGAAAAATACAAGTAGGGGTCAGTACAACGGAACACGTAAACTGAGTAGGTTATCATCGCCAACTAAAAATAGAAAGCACATATATATCAAATAATATTATAAAAGCAACTACAATACTCACCATGTGGCAACAAAAAGTACAAGAACCATGGGCCCACTCACATCAAGCGCACCTATGAGGACTCAAGCCTCCACACCATACTCATTTGGGACATAGGTTCTTCAAATTGAGTAATTAACATGATTCAGATTCCTTTCTTCTTTATTCTTTCGTGTCGGAACGGGACACTCGATCCCTTATACACGTGTCGGAACTTGAATCCCTCGATTCCCTAATACTCGTGTCGTAACGTGACACCCGATCCCCTAATACGACGTTTCAGAACTGACCACCCGATCCCCTAATACACTTGTCTGGAACGTGACACCCTAGATCCCCTAATACTACGTGTCGGAACGTGAACACCCGAATCCACAATCTCAGTTAATTCATTTCATCAAGTCTCTTATGCCAAGGTGTCAGCTTACATAGAACAATTAAAATTGAAGATTCCAATCACAACATACAAACACAAATCAAGCATTCGAAGACTTTACACCATACCACCCAATACATACATCCACGCGCTATTTAGAAGATTATTACGGAAGATAGCATAACCATAACCGACCCCACGAAGAATCGCGACAAGCCATTCTAACTTCTCACCTGCCTTTTCTTTCCTCTTTGCTTCTTACCCTTTTATCGTCTCTTTCCCCCTCTCTTCCTGTTCCTTTTATTATATACTCTCCAAATCTTTTTCCTTTTACCCTAATTATCATTAATCATTTAAAATCTGATAAAAGTACCCCACCTATTTACATTCGACTTACTTCTTTTAACCACCAAGTAAATATATCAAACTCACCCCACTAATTTCATGAAGTTTTGGTCATGGAGGGTCCCAAAACACCCTCAAAAACTTTTAGAGAAAACCCGACCCAATTGAGGTTACGAACTTGGTGACGGCCCGTCGTGTCTATGACGACACATCCTGCCGTCCCGTCACCAGATTCAGAGAACTAAATTCAGTCAAGGATTTAGTGACGGTCGTCGATCTTGACAGTCCGTGCTGCAGTCTCCGTCGCGGGTGCAGAGAGTCCCTCCCAGTATCCAGATTTCATACTTGAAGTGTTTTTGGCACGAAGACCTCGACGGACCGTTGCCTATGCGGTTCGTACTACTTGTCTTTGAGGGCAATGAGGAGAGCAATAGGAAAATTACACATCTGTGGACGACTGGGTCCATGACGGTCTGTCTGGCCCCTGACGGTCCATCGCGCTGATCCATCGACCCAGTCATTTTTCTATCACAAATGGATTAACTGCCCGAAATGACTAACAAGTCGTTTACAATATGATCCAATTACCATCTGTTTCTGCGCTCTCTGCCTGATCACAAGAAGAAAACAAGGCAGAAAGAGTACCTGAATCTGCAAAAAAGTGTGGGTATCTTTTGCTTGCATATCAGCCTCCTTCCCCAGTTGGACTCTTCACTGGCCATTCTTCCATTGAACCTTGATGGATGCAATCTCCCTGATCTCAACTTGCGGATTTCTCTATCTAGATTGCAACAGGCTCCTCATCATAAGAGACAACATTCCACCAAGAAGAACTGAATCCCACAACGAATAATGTAGTTTGGCCTCCCCATGGTATCTTTTTCAGCTAGACCCATGAAATACCAGTGCACTCCTGATAGTCCCTGGAGGCAAGATAATTCATAAGCTACCTGCCCCCCTCGTTTCAAGAACTTCAAATGGACAAAATACCTCGGACTAAGCTTACCTTCCTGACCAACCGCATCCCCCCTTTCATGGGCGAAACCTTCAGCAAGATTGCTCCCCTCCATAAAATCCAAGTCCCTACCTTTTGATCTTGCACTATTTCTCTGCCTGTTTTTGAGCTGCTAGAATCTTCTCCCTAACTGAATTTATATCTTTATCTAACGATTCCCTCAAAAATTACGTACCACTTGTCTCACCTCAAATGGTCTGCAAGACCACCTCAATTGGGAGACTACAGTCTGTCGTGGCCCAGACAGTTGCCTCAAATGGGGCCAATATCAGTACTTTAAGTGATAGCTATGTATTGGTAATGAAAACTCTGTCTTAAGGGCCAGAAATTCTATCCCATGACCCCCCAAAATCTGGATTTACACATGCACCAAGCATATCCTTCTCAACACCTGAATCGTTATTCGCGTCAGACTTACCATCGGTCTGAGGGTGAAATGCGGTACTAAGGTCCAACCTGACAGATACCCCTAATTCAGCCCCATTCATGTTTTCTTCACAAACAACTTAGAAGTACTTGCGGTAGCCCCTATCTGATTATGGATGGAAAGTAGCATGGGCAACCCATGCAATCGAACATTTCTGAGAATGAGTTTGGCTAACTTCTCTGTCATTGTAGCATCATCTTAGACCAGGAATGGAATTTAGCAGACGTAGTTCAACCTATCAACAATTACCCCAAATGGATCCATACTTTCCCATGTCTTTGAAATACCAACTACAAATCCACTGCAATTCTTTCCCATTTCCATTCAGGATGGCATTTCTAAAGTGTTCTCCGGGGCCTCTGTCTTCATACTTTACTTCTACAATCGGCATTGGGCAACAAAATAACCAATTTCACACTCATCCTACTCCACCCAAAAATTGTTGCTTTAGGTCAGATACATCTTGGTGGCACCAGATGTATAGAATACCTTGACACTAGGAGCCTCTGTAAGAATAGTGTGAATACAATTATCAACCCGGGGCACACACATACTTCCTTATTCTCAGAACTCTCTTCCGTCATCAATTTATATGGCCATCTTTAGCCCTCCTCGAATAATAACCAATATACTGCGAATATCCGGCCAGCCTTCTCAATACATAGACTGTTTCACCTTATCTTAGTCAACGAAAAGAATGACTCTATTCCTTCCACAGCTAGGCCAATTTCAAATCCTCCGCTTCCTCCACGATAAAACACCCACCTCTCCAACCTCATAAATGTCCAGCCAGGATCACCTGTGCTTAACCTCTCTAGCCTCATGGAGCGTCCTAGAAACCGGCAAGTGAGCTACACTTCCCATGCTACCTGCCATTTCCCTACTTAACAATCTCTGCCACCGGACATTTAGCTTTTTCCTATGGTGATACAAGATAGTAAAGTATATCGTAGATCCTTCATAGTTCCATCCACCTCCTCTGTCTCAAATTCAAATTTTTCTGAGGTAAAGACATACTGTACACTCTACCGATGATCTGTAATAGACTTCACACTTAACCCGCAGAGTGTGATTATGTCGCCCATTCGTCTTTCAATGCAACAACACTACTGCAGCCACTGCGCAATACTTTGTAGATAGGTGTCGTTCATGCACCTTTAGTGTTGCCTCGAAGCATAAGCAATTACATCTTCTCATGCAGTAGCAACTACTTCACCCAAAACAACGAGTATGGATGCATCAACATACACAATGACATTCTTACCTTCCCCTGGCAAGGTAAGAATTGGGTGTAAAAAAAACACACGAAATAGTCCAACAACTCTTGAGGTTCTGAAGCTTTCTTCTCATTCCGGTCCGACCATACAAATGGAACATTCTGCTGTCAATTGTCAGTTGTGGGAAGCGAACAGAAGAAAGCCCCTTGACGATCGACGGTATATCTAGCTAAGCCCACAAAGCTTCTTACATGTCTGATAACATTAGCTAGGTCTTACACCCAACTCTCACTGTGCTTCAATCTTGGAAGGATCCACCACAACTCCATCCTTAGAAACTACGTCCCACAGAAGGACACTGAATCTAGCCAAACCAAACCTCACCTTGAGAATTTGGGCATAAAGCTTTTCTCTCTTAAACACTTTCTAATACCTTTCTCACAGCGCCTCATGTTCTTTCCCTCTCTTTGAATAAC
>JAKWJA010002252.1:0-11747 GCA_027704765.1 Solanum habrochaites | reverse complement strand
GCAGAGTATACCCACAGCCCGAAAAGTGGGACAACCCGAGCAAGAGGGTGGAGACAAAGGTAGGCGTGAAAGTAGTCTGTGAAATAAAGGGTCCGCATAAGCTTGGAAACCTGTGTGGAATCAGGAACGCCCGCGGGCCCAGGGAGAGGTCCGGAAAAGGGGGGGCCGAACGACTGGGAGGCAAAAGATCAAGGCAGAGAAGGAGCAGAGGCGGGCGGGGGGAGGCGGGGGAGAGGGAGGAGCCGGAAAAGAGACAGGGGACCAAGGGAAGAAAGGGAAGGAAAGGGCAGGCAGGGCAGGGGGGGGAAAGGAATAATCAAATCTAGTAGGAATTGAACTGGGTGGCAGATAAATTACAAATAAGAAAGGTAAAGTGGGCAGTAGGGGTGTGAATGCAAGTGCGAAGTAAAAAACACATATAAAAGCAGACGAAGGGAGAGGGAGGGAGGCGGGGAATCCTGGCTGAGAGGGGGGGGGAGGAGAAAGGCATCGGAAAAAAGGAGAAGCAAAAGGAAAATATTTAGCTCTGACAGCAACCCTTGTAGAGTAAAATGGAGAAGGGAGCAAATGAGAGGAAGGTGAGCGCAAAAAATTGTGATAAGGAAAAATACTTTTTTCTCATCTT
The DNA here is from genome assembly GCA_027704765.1 of Solanum habrochaites. Lineage (NCBI taxonomy): Eukaryota > Viridiplantae > Streptophyta > Magnoliopsida > Solanales > Solanaceae > Solanum > Solanum habrochaites. The sequence goes on along the minus strand of JAKWJA010002252.1, from coordinate 11,122 downwards.
ATCCCGTATGATCAATAATGTTTTTACTTACCCTTCAATATCTATCCCGTGACGTATTTGTGGTGCATGTAAAGCACTTCAACACATGAATTTTTTTTAACATGTCCTAGGATGACACCAGTTTTATAAACAAAATACAACACACAATTAAGAGAATACTGATAAAATTAAAATATGTGAATACCTTTTCCAGATTATTAACGTTGAAGGGTAATCTGTGTATTTTCACTTCTTATAGAAGAACAAACGTAATATTCAACTTTTAATTATCATTAAGTTAATAAGCTCAATATGAATGGGAATATTCATAGTTTCATTCATGATTTGAGCAATACAAATACAAATACCATTACAAATTTTATTTAAGAAAAAACACACTCTGAAATACGTGAACAAAATAAAACTGTTTAACTTGAGCTTATTCTCTTTAAACCCTGATATACGGAACGACAACACTCAACTTATTCTTTTCTAGATTTCTGTTAGTTACGCGTGATTTTGAGACTCCTTTCCCTTTTTGTTCCAAACTTCATACAGTCGCAAAATATCTATCAACATTGTTCCCTTCCCTTTTGTTATCGCAATAGTTTTCTGATATCATCTTTTGCCCTTAGTCCTCACTTGTCAATTTACGCTTTCCCCAGTGAGAAGTAACCTCCCCATTTAGCCATAGAGATAATCGGTGAATCGCTCCAACGAACGCATTAGCCATCAATGACACTTAAATTCAATGTGTTATTTTGTTTTTCTTACGTTATATTAATATATCGATGTCAAGCAGTTACCCCAATCAATTTTAACTTGTATAATCTGCAGTCATCCTCTTTATAATTCAAATATTTGATAAAAACGTTAACATGTTAAATACAAGGATATCATTGTAATTAAATTGACTCAAGATAATTATATATGTAACCCTATATTGTATTTTCATTATGCAAAATGTTGTCCTTTTATAAAAATTTATGTTCAACTTCTTTATGAAATCAAAATATAGTTGGCAAAAATAAAATTAAAAAAAATGTATTCTTACTCATCTTTGGGTAGCTTCCAATAACGCTTATCATTTCCCCAAACGATATTAAGTGATTTAGGATGAACTATATAACCCTACAAGCAACAAAAATAACAGAATTAAATAAATTAACATAACAAAAACTCGATGGATTAAGAATATGTAACGAGAAAAAGAAGAATTGCAATATAGGAAGTATATGAAGTGTTCTGTACCTTTTCTGTTATAGTGAATGATTGATTGCCTTGATAGTGAAAAGATTTTGAAGCCATTGAATTTTCTATATAAGTTGAATTGTAAAGAATTTGGAGATTTCAGTGTCTTATAATAATTTTGGTTACAAAAATCACATATATATATTATATATAGAGAGAGAGATAGAAATGGAATCAATAGTCACACGTAGTAATAGTAATAGACATTTATATTAGCATAGAATATAAACCAACAATAAGGAATAAATTATCATGTCTTATATTCTAATACGTCGGCATGCATTTTCCTGAGTGCGTATAAATCAAGAGTGTCGCGCGCGAAATTAGTAATCAGGATATGAGTTCGATGAATTTAATAATTTTTATTTGATCGGTATATTTGTTTTTAAAGTAATCACTAAATATATATTAAATTTAGAACTCAATATAATAAAAAATCACCATTTTAAAATTCATAAAATTAAAATTTTGACTCTATCAACATAAATCAGATTAATTTATTCAATCATGAAAAATGACCGAACCCACCAATAAAAAGTTTAGAATATACTCCTCACTATAACGAGTTGTCAAAATTGAATAATATAACATACCTACAATAAATTTGACAGTGTGTATTATTCTCACGCGGTAAATATTATTAGTTCACATATTTCACATTTAAGGTGAATATTTCTTCATTGCCTTTTTTTGAAAAAAAAATGAATTATCACTTAATTTTAATCGGACCAAATAACATCTAGCTGATAAAAGTCAACAGTTTCAATTAAAAAAAAAGGTTACAAAATTTAATTTTATTATGTGAAAGTGGTATTTGAAGCCGTTGTGGAGTAAGGCAATTAAATTTGGCAACAAAATTTTCCTTTCTTCTTGCTATTTGAAAAAATGATTTAAAACTCTTTCGATATATACTTGAAATTTCAACTACATATTTATATTTCACAGGGATTTATTACCCATTGAAATATTTTTAAATGTAGTAAGTAACGCCCTAAAATTAAATACCCACATTCATAACTTGCAGTGGTGGACATGCACAACCAGTATATATAATGATTTTATTTTTTTTGTATATTCTTAGTTCCTTCTTTCGTCTTTATTCATTTTTTTTCTTTTAAAATCTGTAAACCTTATATATACACAAATTGATCCATCAAATTTTCGATTGCTATAATACTTGCTTCAAAATCATTCTATTGTTTTCTTGGCTTTATTAATTTCTAAAAATTTGAAGAGAACTTATTGTTCTCCATCGTGTTCATTGAATTTGTGCGAATTTGTGAATGTAAAGGTTACTAACCTCTTGGTTCCCCTCCCCAATTCTCTCCCCCCAGTGAAAAGTAAGGGAAGAGGAGCAGGAGACACAAGAAAAAACAGAGAAGAGGGGCAGAAAAAAGAAGGCGGTAAAACTAAAGGGAGATAACCCATAGTTGGTGTGGAATCTAAACAATAATTGATATCTAATTTGGTGCGAAGATTTGAGCCAAAAACTAAAAAACTCCATTGACATACAAAGCATGTCAAAATCAAGGGAAAATGTGGAATTTTTGGGTTTGAATCTTAATCTAAAAATCTTCATTGCAATTACTAATCTGTAGAGATAAATGAATTTTTATGAGAATTCACTTGTTGAGGTCTTTCGAGTTCGGGAAAACATCATGAACTCAATTGATTTGAAACGTACAAAAAAGTTGGATGAATGAAAGGGTGAATGAAATTGTTGAAAATACAAATTTATGGACAACATTGTTAAAGGCTTTGCAGTTCAATAACCTAAATTTTAAATGTCAAAAAATGCATTTTTCTAGTATTATTCCTGACATTATCGGCTCCTGCAATAGTTTCTCTAACCAATTATTTAAAATTTACCAGCACACCAAGCTGCAGTTGAGATTGCTGATCTTGAAAGGACAATACATATACCTCATTAAACAACAGGTATTTCATTTTGTTTATAAAAATAAATAAATAATATATTAATATAATACTATTTCAGTGTAAAACATATAATAAAAATTATTTTTTTACTGCTCTTTGCTTCTCAATCTCTTTGAGAGAGTGAATGATTCTTGTGCCAACTAAAAATTAAGGCGTCATTTATTTTATTTTTAAATTATTCAAGAGGGTGATAGAATATCCATAAATTTGGAATGTATAATTGAAATTTCAAATATAGATTACAGGATTTTAGACCTATATTTCATTATTGGTTATGCATTTTACTATTGTGTTTCAACTTTTTTAATAAATAATTAATTTTCTATCATGAATTTTGATGAATAATTATAGAATGAATTCTTGTTACATTTTTATATATAGAGCCGTATAATACTTTTCTACCTTGTCAACATATGTTCTTTATTTTAGTTGATTTGCAAGTTCATAGATTTAAAAGAGGCTTTAAAGATAACAAAGTTAGGATATGGTCAATAATTTAGCGGCGACATATTATTGCTAGCTAGAATAATTTGAGAGAATACGTCTCAGTAAAGTATGTCATGATTGATCGAAAAATAATTGTGATAAATTGTGTGTCATATCCTGCAAATTAAACATCACTCAGGGGATGTAAACCAAACTAGGCAAGCCCTGTACGACAGGCTCGACTCAGAAGGCATTGAGAGGAATCAATCTCACAGTCCAAAACCTAAAAGGCTAAAAAAATCCAGGGATGCATGCATAGCTAGCGTCTTAGGGGGAAAGGAAATGGAAAGAAGGTCATGACACCTCAGACAACGCAATTTCAGGAAAATGAATATATTCACATCGTATCACGATGGTGGGAAGAAGAACAAGGATACGTCCAAAGAATACGGTAAGGAACATAATTAGTTGTCAAAAATTGAATTATGAAGATAGAGATAGATTCAAATTGATAAAATCTCGAATAAATATTATCATGACGCGTTAGGAATATTAGAGTACTATATTATATCGTTTTCATTGCTTATATATTGATTAATTGGTTCACATATTCCACTTTTAAAACATCTTTTACATTTCTCCTTTTTATCAACTGCCACTAAGTTTTAAAAGTAAGGGCCAGAAAGGGTCAAATTAAAATTTCCACCTATTAATTAAATTGGTTGCATTAAGTAATGTTAAAATAACACAAAAAATGATTGTGGATTTCCTTTTATATTCCAAAGCAAAGCAAAGCAAGTAGTCTTGTCTTGTCTCAATTTCATTATGTCAATGCGATATTTAAAAATATTAAATATTTGAATTTTAAAATAGCCAGAATTTTAGTTAATTCATATTATACTTTTGTAACGATTAATGGTCAAATTAAGTCTCAATTGAATTATAGTAGAGTGTTGGGGGGTTTGATTTCCTAATTAATGAATTGTACAATGTCTAATATTACTTAGCGTGTCCAATAAATAAACTAAGTCAATAAACAAATAGTCCCGACTAAACTCACTAAATGATAATGAAACAATTTTTAGAGTATTTAAAACATCATAAATTAAAATGTTTTGCACAACTATGAGTATTTTGTAGTTATTTGAAAGGTGTGGGGATGCAAATTGAACCACTGAATTAAGTGTCTAGTGTGGAATTTTCTCCGCCATATATATTTGAATTCACTAAATTCTGAAATTAATTTGTACATTTGCCACTATTGCAACATGGTTTTCTCGTTCTATTCTGGAACTTTTTTATCCAACTATCTTGACAAAAATGAGGGGCAAAATTACTTAGAGTACACACAAGATTTATCTTTTTTTGAATTCAAGGATAATTCGCATTTGTTACAACCGTTGCTTTTCGGGTGAGCACTTTGTGATTTCTGGGTAAATCCCCCACTGTGTATTAGCTTGCAAACCACACAGGGAATGTAAACCGCATTAGGCAAACCTATGCTTTACAAGATCGACTCAGAAGTCATTCAAGGGGAGATCAATAGGGTCATCCGGTGGATACCCACCCTCCTAACCACACAAGTCATCCAGTATAGGAGGGACTTTATTTTTTTAATCAAAAAGGAAAATTATAATCCTTTAATTTTTTCAAATTTATCTTAAATATTTTAAATTATTAATTAGGTTAATTTTACAATATTTTTGGTGTAATTTTCCTAATTAACAACATTGTATTCATAATTAATATATCAAAAAAAATATTAATATGTATTCAAAGTAGCTAAAGTATTTTACAACATTAAGTGGTTGTTCATAAAACAATATTAATTATTGATATAAAATTTAAAGACAATTATATTATTGCGGTAAATTATTCATTTATTGTGATAAATATTTTAAACTTCTTCCGTGAAACTAGTTAAATTGAATATATGTAATATATTTATATTAGGAGGGGGAAAAAGAGAAAAACTTGAAACAAATAAAAGAACAAATGTAAATCAATTTAATTATAGTTTTAATTGAGTTCAACATACGAATTTTATTCATGATATAACAATAATCGATTAATTATTTTCATCTTACATTTTTTTTTGTAGTACAGCGAAATCAATATCTAGTTAAATCTCCGTCAAGTTTAAAAAATTAATTTTGAGACCTCCTTTTTATTTTTTGCTCCAAATTTCATACAACCCAAAATAGATCTTATCGGTGTTGTTGTCTTTTCCTTTTCTGATCATAATACTTTTTTATATTAATTCTTTCCCATTAATATCACTTGTCAAATTCCCTTTTCCATTAATTCACTTGTGAAAATTCAACTTCTTCCATTGATAGTGTTATCTCCCCATTAGTCATAAGAAAATAGGAATTCTTCAACAAAGCATAAATCATTCGTGACACTGCACGCTAGATTAATACTTGTTCATGTATCTAGTATCTATAACCAATTACTTGATAAGTTTGCACATGTGTTTGTAATTCCAAATATATTTAATTTCACATTGTAAAGTATAATATATGTTGTAACACATTTAATTTCTATAACTTAGAGTTGGTACACCAAATTAATTCTTATCGTCTTTGAGTCGTAGTAACTTCCAAAGCCGTGTATAATTTTCAAAACAGATTAAAAGCTTTGGATAACATTATATAATCACTGAATAAGTGTATTATTTATTCCAGCCATTTTATTTGAAGTTCGGCTAACTTTTGAAATAATCTATATTTGTCACCATACAAATAGTTTCCTCGTGCTATACTGGAAAACTTTATCCAACTCTCATGACAAAAAATGAGGGGCAAATTAAATTGAGGACACACAAGAAGTCTTTTTTCGGGACACTATGAAAATTATAATCTTGTAATATATTTCTTTTCAAATTCTATTAAATATTTTAATAAATAATGGATTTACTTAACAATATTTGTATAATGTGCCATACTTAACAACATTGAATCAGAATTAAATCATTGTATTCAAAGTTGATGATAGTATTAACAACATCAAGTGTGTTTATAAAATAACATAATATGTTATGTACTAAAATAAACGTCATTATATATTGTAGAAAAATTATTCATTTATGCAGATGAACATTTAATTTAAACTTTTCCATGAACTATAGTTAAATTGAAGATATATACTATAGTAATTAAAAGGGGGGAAACGGAAAACGTTGAAACAAATACAAGAACAAACGTAAATCTAATAATTCAAGTACTGAACCTAATTAAAAAACGCACACGATTCACAAACAACATATTGGTTTCATTGATGATATAACAATAATTGTGACTATTACAAAAGCCACTTTCATCCGACTCCTACAAAGAAAAAGAGTACTGGTAGCCAGCTAAATCGATATTGTTTAGAATACTCTGTCAAGTTTACGGAAGGTATTTTGAGACCTCTTTCACTTTTTGTTCCAAACTGTCATACCAATCCAAAATACATCTTATCAACATTGTTACCCTTCCCTTTGTTATCGTAAATAGTTTTTGCTATAATCTTTTTGTTCATTAGTCTTAGTTGCCAAATTCACCTTCTCAGTGAGTATGATCTCCCATTTAGCCATAAGATATATTGGTGAGTCGTTCCAACCGAACGATCAGTGCATCAAGAAATGGTAAAATTCAATGTTGTATGATGTTTTCTTGATATATTAAATGTCGATGCTGCAACCAGTTTACTTCCAACAATTTACCTGTATAAGTTCTGAACATCCTTTCTGCAATTCAAACTCAGATTTAAAAACAATTGTCAGCCAACTTATTGTAAGGTTCATACATATATATCTGTAGTAGCACACATTTAATTCTACAACTTAAGATTTTGTGACTACTAATTAACTCTTACTGTCTTTGGTAACTTCCACAAGCCGTTCTCGTTTACAAACAAATTACCTAGAGCTTTCGGAAAACTATATAACCCTGCGAAGCAATGAAAAAAAACTATCAACTTTTAAAACAGCAACCGAAACAAAAGGTATTACTGCCAAAAGGAAAGTAATATGAGACGGAAGAAACACGAATTGCAAATATTGGAAGCAAGAAACCTAATAATGTATGTGAAATTTCTTGTAACTTTTGTGTTTTCAGAGAATGGTGGTTGCCTTGCCTTGATAGTGAAAGAGTGGATCTTGAAGCCATTGATTTGCTTAGATAAGCAATTACTCACAAAGTTACAAAGAATAATGGGTTAGCTTTAAGTCTGATATGTGATATGTATAATAGAGATGAAATGCATGCACTAAGCCAAAATTTTACAAAGGAGAAATTGGGGAACACTAATAGTTCATACGTAAAAGGCAAAAAAGGAATGTCACATGCCACTGTCCAAAAAGATATTCTTGAATAAATGTTTTAGTTATCATTATGGTACTTTATGCAATAATTAGAATCTATGGGCTGAGCTAGTGCCAGTGAAGACGGAGTTTTTTTTTTTTTTTTTTATTTTTTTAATTAATTTTTTTAAGTCAATTAAACGAATCAAAACTTTTATTCAAAGTCTCAAATATTTTGTACTAAAGAAAAACTCCTTACGCAAAACAGTTTTATGCAATATATTTAGAAAATATTCTATAAGTAGTCAAAAATTGGATGCGTAAAACTATGTACTGAACCGTCCGTTGTTTCTGTAATGGATTCTATAATACCCCATCGACTTAATTCATCGGATAATTAAAGAAATTTCGCTTTTTAGTTTATTTACTATTATTATTTTCAATAAGTTTTCCAAATTTTAAAATATGTATTTTTTTCTTTTGTAAGTAAAAAAGGTCATTAAGTATATGACCTTTTTAATTTCTCATCGCATGAAATCCGATTCTTTTTAATGTATCATCGTATGTATCGACCTTCTTTTTAATGTATTAGGTTTGTATTTGTATCGTTTGAGGATTGCTTTGTAATTACTCAATACTTTTACAAATAAATTATAATTTACCTTAAAAGTATGTGATTACGTAATTTGTCATCACATCCAATTTGACTTTTCTATTACTTACTCATATGTGTAATGGCTTTTAAATTGATTTTCTTTTGCTTTAATTATGGTTACTTATATATTTATGGAATCCGACTGTCAGAAGATATGGAGGCAATGTCAAATTTTATGACTATGCGACCCCGAGAGCCTAATAGTAAAGGGCCACCAAAATTATCTATAATAAAGTAGTTGAATTAAAGGTGATGTTTTAAATACCGAAAAAAAAATTAGGGAATATGGAGTTGCTTTAAATATTAGCTATTGTTCAATGATATGTTAATAAATAATGGAATTGTTAAAATCACATATGTCATGGATATTAAATATTAGGCGAAATGTTTAGTGGGCCCTCTATCACTTGTAGCGATTTGTATTTTGATTTTTTTTTCTACTTAAATTTTGTCATCTGGGCCCCTTAAACTTAGTAAAACGCCAATTTCACCAAACCCCTCTGAACATTGACAAAATTATTGTGTTCTTTAAGAGACTGAGTTAGTGAAAGTGGTGACTTTAACGCACCTTAAGGCGAGGTGAATAACTCTTTTTAAGTAAAAGAAAATAAATTATAAAAAGAAATATTTGTAAATTTAACAAAAAAATAAGTAATAAAAAGTCTAAGTCTTCTTCCTCACGGTCAGTGGTCACTACCACTCCCATCTGGCCATTTTAACCAACATGAGTTCTGACAAACTTCTTTTTTTCCTTATCCACAATTTAATGGGATGTAACAATTAAATTAGTGATGGGAGTGGGAGGATCCTTTCGTTCAATCCCAGCATAAAGCCATTATTTTGTACCTATCCATGCGCCCTTTGCTTACTTCTTAAGAAAAGGCTACACCTTTTATTTTTGTTTTGAATTACGTGTGGAGAAGAAATAGAAATCAAAGTGATTGCTTAGCAGATTTTGCGACTCATTTAACATTAGGGGAGAGAGCGGAACAACGCTCACTGGAAACCACTGCTTGCAGAGTGGTGGCGTGAGGGAGAGAGAAGAGGTGCGGGTAGGTGGGTGAAAGAAACGAAGTTTCCACAGAGGATCAGTGGTGACGAGAGACGGTGGCACTGGATAGTGGAGAGGAGCGGAGAACGAGGTGGGGGTGGGTGGTTTGGTGAGAGTAAGGTCGTGCCAGTAAGGGGTGGTTTTGTCCAGATCTGGTGGTTGCAGACAGCTGCCCCGCGGACTTAGGTGGTTCGCTTTTGTGGGGTTCGGGGAGGAAAGGACACAAGTCCAGTGATCGGTTGGGCTGAGATGAAGCACCCCGCGGGGTTAGGGAGAAAAGTATATGTAATTTCACCGACAAAAAATGGCGACGACGGCGGCAATAGTTTTTTCCTCCGAAACGATTTTGGTCTGAAACATGGAAAATTAAGAGAATTGGATGGTATGGAAATTCTCTTTAAAAAAAAATTACCCAAGAATAAATTAAATGTTTTATTTTACATTTTTATTAAATAATTTTGAATAATAATTTTTAAGAAAATAGTTTATGATATGACATTATCTTGTGACGTGGATAATGTCATGTCAATATATACGGAGAGTGAACTACACACGTGGTTTGAAGGGCTTAAAACTCTCATTTTAATGGGAGTATAAGGGATCCGATGACAAGGAAGTGAGTAGAAAGGTTTTTAGAATACAATTGCTACATGTTAGTAAGAGTTTATATCAGACGTTTCGCCTAATATTATATGTGTAAATATTAATTTCACTCTCTATTTCTCTAATATAATTGAATATAAATATATAAAGCCAATTCCTTTTTATCTTTTTTGTTAAATGAAACACTATGCGATAAAACTTGTTATATGTCACTAAATTTCTTTATTCCTTTTGTGCATATGAATCACATGGAAGATAATAAGTTTCATCAAATGTAATTATGTATAACATCGTTCTTTAAATAAACACGTAACACAACAAGAAATTTTGCTTCTGTTATAAAAGCGAAAGAATTTGTGGAAAAGCAAGGTCTCAACAAAATGAAATCTAACAAATTTAAATGCTTATATTCAAATATCACCTCATAACTAGACTTGGTCTCTATGTTACTCATCATTGGGTTTGATATGATGTGGAGTATATATTTATGAAGATTATCGTTCAAACAATCCAACTCTGATTCCACATGAAGATAATCTTTTGAATAATAATATTCAGAGAATCTTGAAACACGATAATCTTAATATAAAGATCGTCCAAGGGGCACATAACTACTGATGAAGACATCATCACAGAGAAAAAGCGGAAAGCTCAGGTCGTAAATTGGTTTCTACCTGTCTTTCTACCATCCTTGCCCCTAACTTTTTATATTAACCCAACGGTCCAGTGAGGAATTATTCTAGAGAATATGTGGATAACCCTAATGGGTTCGAGTGAGGACCATTTTTAAAGTTATATTTAATTTGTACATAGTCAAGTACCAATGTACCGTACGAAATGTATTCCTTATAAATATTATTCTGGTATTAACTTTTGGTTTACAAATAACTTTGGGTCATAGAAAACATAATTATAATATTATAATAAGGTA